>JAQZBX010059691.1:0-17467 GCA_029593785.1 Cabassous unicinctus
GTTATTAGTCACCAAACACAGGTAATTTGCTCTATTGATTTACGTTTCTTAATTTAAATGCCATATCAACTACTACCAGTTAAATGAGTCAATTGTTGTAAAGAGCTTGGAATGGGGCCTGGCCTTTTAGTGCCCACTCTAATACTCTGTTACTATCCTTGCCACTGTGGTGTTTCAGCGCCTGAATCCTGATAGCTGGTATCAACACACAAAAACTCTGATGAAAATGTCTGATATGGTGTCTTCGGTAAATGAAGTACACCCGGCCCATTAGTTCCTTTCAACCATGGCTCCAAATACACATGTAGACGTTGCACGTCTGACGTGCGCGAACTGCACATTTGTCAGCGCAGGAAACTGCTTGCTGGCAGCTGTGTGAGGCCCGTCAGTTCCCCGTTCAGTGGAGCCGCCTCTGAGCCAACTAGCTCCTGGCCCCACGGCTGGGGGGATCCATAAGGTCCTGCTTAGGGTTAGAGGCTGGGTTGGGGGGCTTCCACCGCCAGGCCTCCTCCCCGCCTCCTGGCCCGTGAGGAGAAGCTGCACGCTCACCTCCCCATGCTTGCCATCCTGTGTTGTGGCCCACAGATGTTCATAAAGTCCATGAGTGATCCTAGGCCACTGGGTCACTTTCCAGGGGGGCTTAAAGCCCAGGTCCCTAAGAGAGAGCTCCTTTACGTCCTCCTGCCTGTCCCTGAACCACTTAGCGTCCAACACGTAAGGGTGGACCTGCTCGCTCTCTCACCACTCACCTTCTCATTCCTTTCCTGTTTGTCCCGCATCAGCTCTGAGCCCCGCTTCTCAACACGCTCCTGCTCTCCCCTGCTCTTGAGAAGCCCTTTCTTCTGTTTGTGGAATCACCTCCACCCTCAGCTCTCCTCCCCACCGCCCTAGCTGGTCCCGGCTGCTGTGCAATCTCGCCCTGGCTGCACCATCTCGGCTGCCCGCTGGTCGGGCAAACGCCCTCCCGGTTTGGCCCTCGTAGGCTGCCGTGCTGCCAGCCTGTACAGGTCCTCTGAGGGGGCTCTGGGCCCCCAGCCCCAGTCTGGAGCCTGGGCCAGCCCTCATCAATTCAAGGGCTTTCCATCAGACTTCTGTTGTGAGCAGAGTCCCAGGTACATATCGGGAAGGCTGCTGCTCCTGCCTACCAGTGCCCGCTGGGAAGGGCAGGCTCTCGCCCGCCCCTGCCTGCTTCATTACAACATACTGGCCCCTTTTCGAGTGGCGTTGATGTACTGCTTTTTAAATGAACACTCAACTCCTTTGGAGGGTAAAAGAACACACGCCATTGTATGAGGTGGCCTCATATACCCCTTTCCTGAAAAATATTGAGTGAGTTCCTGGGGGTTGTGCTAATGAGTCTTGAGGGCATGGACTTTCCTTGTCCTCTGACCCAGCAGCATCTGTTGACCCACAATGAACATTCTGGGCAGCCCCTGTGAGCCAGAGAGAGAAATAGTGTAACGACAGAGAAGAGTGTCAAAGGGGGAAAAGTAAAAGGAACGTTTTACATTTAATCAAGGCGTGAAAGCAACATCTCCTTTTTCTTTTTTTTTCCAAAAACAAAAAAACAGTACCTAAACAAACAAACAAACAAAAAATAGGTATCGATATGACTAAATTATGAACTGATCTGTTCTCATCTGAAAAATAAGAAATGTTTGATGTTAACCATGCAGCTATTTCTTGATTTTAAAAATCTTGGATTTTATTGGTGGCACTAAATTTATTCATTGGGGATGCATCCAGTATATTTTCATTTTCTGCACACCTCTTTGTATCTTTTCCAAACATGCCATGCTATTTCATTCCTCTGTGCCTTTGATTATGCTTTCCCCCCTGCTTGAAACACCACCTTCTCCCGCTGGGCCCCTTCCCATGGCCAGTAACCAAACTCCTACTCATCCTTCAAGACTCCACTCAGACATCACCTTCCCCAGAAAACCTTCCTGTCCCCTTTACCCCACCCCACCCCTAACACTGGGCCTCATGCTTATCCCGACTGAGCTCACATATTCTGTGCATATATGTCCCCTTTTCCCTACCCATAATTTTAGCTAATGTGTCTCTCTTCCCTTCTAGACAGTAAGCCCTTTGGGGACGTGAATGAAGTGTAGTCATGGATGCATTCCTAGCATGGAGCACAAACCCTGGCCCATAAGACATGCTGACAGCGGTGCTTGCCCCCACACTGACCGCTGGGTGTCTTGAGAAGAAAGGATGCATCTTGGGCAAGACCTGCTGGGAACTTCTCTTACGTTTAGAGTGGCTCACATGTGGGACTACTCCACAAATTCAGTTTTGTAATCTATCTGCTCTGCTCTCTACACCAGAAGTTCTTAAACATTTTGGTCTCGGGATTCCTTTACATGCTTAAAAATGACTGAGGACCCAAAGTGTTTTCGTTGATGTGGGTTATGTCTATTGGTAAGGATCATATTAGAGAGTTAAACCGTGAAATTCAAACCCTATTAATTCATTTAAAAATAACAATAATAAACCCATTGCATGCTAACATAAGTATATTTTGAAGCAAAACACTTAGTGAAAAGAGTGACACTATTTTACATCAGGGTTTTTCAGCCCCAGCACTATTGACATTTTGGGACAGAGAATTCTTTGCTGTGGGGCTGTCCTTGCATTGTAGGATATTTAGCAGCATCCCTGGCCTCTACCCATGAGATGCCAAAAGCACCCCCCTCCCAGTTATGGCAACCAAAAGATTGCCTGACATCACCTGGGGATGGCATGAGGCCTGGGTGAGGACCACTGCTTTACATTTTTGCAAGTCTTTTTAATGCCTGATTTAACAGGAGACAGTTGGCTTCTCATCTCTGTTTCTGCATTCAGTCTCTTGCAATATGTTATTTTGGTTGAAGTATATGATGAAATTACATCCTCACACATATACATAGTTGGAAAAGGGAAAAATCTTTTATCAGGTTTTTCAGGTAGTTGTAGATATTTTTCTTTGATACTACACCTAAACTCAACAAGTGGTGGTTTCTTAACAGTTAGTTGCAATTTGGAATCTGCACTTTTCATATTCAGTTACATTAAAATACGTGGGTTTATCTTGGACCCCAAATGGATCTTTTACCCATGTAAGATTTTTTAACATCACACATTGGTTATTTGGAAAATATGTATGCAGGTCTTCTAAAGGTTGACACATTTTACTATACAATATGGAAAATTTCATTCATTGATCTTAATCTCATTAGAAAAGTTTTTTAGTACTGGAAAGCTCTCAAGGCCACAATGGCAGGTGCAAGTTTTCTAAAATTCTAATTTCCTCTTGAAAAGCTTGCATTTTATCACTGGCAGAGAACACTATCAATTGTTTACCTTGAAGTGACAAGCTCACTTATTTTTTAGAAAATAACTGCCAAATATTCAAGTCTACATAATCATAGACTGTAAATTTTTCTTCCAAGTAAAAATGATGGGCCGAGTGAAAAGCGGCTAGTTCAGGCTGCAGCTCAAACAATTGCACTAGTGCTTTTCTCCAGACAGCTGTCATCCTGTGACAGCCAGCCGTAGTGCTTGCTGTGTACTTCCCTTATTGTCACAGAGAATAATTTTAAAAAGTGCCCTCAAGAGTTGAGGTTTCCTAAAATTAATATTGTTTGCGGCTTCATCAAGGACATTCCTAAGTGAAACGAGCTTGTGTTTTTTGTTGTTGTTGTTGTTTTCTGGTTTATTTTGTTTTTTTCCTTGATTCGTGGCTAAGGCACAGTGGTTTTACCACCACTGCTTTTGCAACATTAGTGCAAATGTCAACACGGTGAAAAAGGCAATTAACATCTTAGTTTTATTATGAAAATCATTTTGGCCTCACTCACCCCTGAAAGGTCTTGGGACCCCAGCTGTCCCTAGACTGTCCACACAGCTGGTCTGTACCAAAGTGTTTTTACTTGATCATGAAATGAAACCACTGTAAAAGTGGGACAGGAGAGAACAGAAACTCTCTTCATGCGGTTGGCTCATTAATTGCCAAGGAAATAGTCATGGATTCAATTTCCAGGCTGGAAAGGCCCTTTAAGATGAGCTAATCCAGCCCTCTTTGGTTTAAATATAGCATACGTAGACCCAGAGAGGGGGAGTAAGTCACATCGTCTCACAGCTAGATGTGCAAAACCAGAATCAGAACTAGAACCCAGATCTTCTGATTCCCAGTCCAGTGCTCTTTCTACCACTCCCTGTTGTTCTCAAACACCCCATGTGGTGTCTAACGTAGATCCACATGCAGAAAGGTGTTTGCTGTACTCAAGATGAACAACTTTTATTATTGTTGGCATATATCTTGTTGGCTTATAAGTTTGTTTTTGTCCAGTCCACATTCAAGAGGCTGTCTACTTCCTCTAGTTACTTGATCTACAGTGATTTTAATTGGCTACCAGGTGTGCAAGGTGTTCAGTTACATCTTTGTGCTCCAACAGTTAGACCTCCTATAGAGTTGGCCAGCCAAGAGAACTGTGTGGATTTTTCCACTCAAGTAGGCCACATTGCTATTTATGATTACCCAAGGAGCCCACATTTCTATCTGCACTTTGGCTCACTCAAAAGAAGCCTCTAGAACATTTTCCATGGGAATGGTCTTAACTGGGTTGCCTTGACGTTGCTATTTTTGCTTGATCCTGGTCATGACTGATCATGACCTCATGGAGTTTCAGATGAAAACTGTGGGCATTTACCTCTGCCTGGCAGTTGGGGAGTGGAGAAGATAGATGCAGCTTCTCCATGTAAATAAATTGCAGAGCACCAAGTCAAAGTTAATGATGATGGTTAAAATGAAAAACTCTTCCCAGTGACCCACAATTTTCTTTAGGAAGAAAGTGCCAGGCCTACTTGGTTCAAGCAGCTGAGCTGAGAAAAACGGAACCTTTCCTTTAGCTGAATTCAAACACCATGGAGAGACAAGTCATTGGCAAAATGCAAGAGCACAGGGCATTTTAGAAGAAAAGACAGTGAAATGGGGCTTAAGAATTATTTCTAGCCATGTGTTGCATTTTCCTCATCAGACAGACCCTGGGAGTTGATATCCAGGGTGGCCTCCTCAGAAGCTGCCCCAGGCTGGGGCTCACCTGTTTCAGATTCTAGTTGCTTCCAGAAACTCTGATCCTCCTACTGGTAATTGAAGGCCCCGCATCACAGGATTGTGTGAAGAGCAGTGTGTAGCCCGGAAGCACCTAGTTTCACCAAGCGCCCTGCTGATGTCTTCCCTCCCATGGCGTCCCAGAGCCCCCGGACCCAGGAACAGGATTTGCCATCTTCTGGGTCTCTTCCCAGGATCTCTGCCTCACAGGTTGAGTTAACTAAGCCAGGCCTTCAAAGAGGCTGGAGCCCTGGGTTTCAAAATTGGTGAATCTTGAAGGTCAGAGAAGAGATAAAGCCACAGCCCTAGTTATTCTGGAATGGTGCTGGCTTCTCTGGAGAATGCTGTGGAAATGCTAAAGACCCGAGAGGCAAGCGCCTCTGCAGAGGTGTCCAAGAAAGGTCAATCAGAGGACAGCTCGGCAAGCCCCAGGTGTCAACAGGCAGAACGCAGCTTAGCTTGCCTTTCAAAGAAAGAAAAAAAACCCCATACCTGCCTGAGCAGAGCTTACAATCCTATAGGGGACGAAGTTAAAACCTCTGCCTGGGACCATTAAAAATATGAAAAAAATCAGTGATGACAAAAAGGCATTGGCCAGGGGTGCAGGGACATTGGGCGGAGGTGGTACTACAGCCAGGGAAACTTTCCCAGAGGGACACTCTGAGTGGTGATCTAAGGGCCATCAAGACAGATGGAGGCTATTGAAAGTGCAGAGGAGGAGCCCCAATTCCTCCCCACTCCTTCCTTTCCACAGCCCTAACAGTATCAAAGCTCATCCCTAGAGCTCTGCGGCCCCATTCCTCAGTGACCGTTTACTGACTTCCTTCTGGGTGGTGAAGCCGGTGCCAGGCCCTGAGGGGCAGTGGGCTGCAAATGCTGGCTGGGTGCTGGAATTCGTGGGTGAGGGAGCTTGCTGGCAATGCAGATTCCCCGGCCAGCCCTTACAAAGTCTAAGTGAGCCATTTGGAGGCCTCTGCAACGGGGGCGGGATGGGGTAGAGAACGTGGTTTCTGACCTCGAGGACTTCAACCACCTTCTTCTATTGGGAGAATCCAGACCCTGCTCTCCACCTGCCCACGTGACCCCAAAGCAGGTCTGTGAATGAGGGGTCTGGGCCAGGATGCCTTCTCTGAGCTTACCCTTCAGCTGTCAGGGAGGGCTGGCTCAGCCTGCCTGTCTGTACCACCCCACGTCTCCTATCAGACCTTCTGCGGTTCGCGTCCTGATGCAGCCCACCTGTTGGTACCCTAATACTCTTGTCCACGCAAGCCTGCTGCTCTGCCCAAGCCTGAGTGGCAGCACCTGCCCCCTCCAGCCACTGGGTATAGTTCCAGCCTCTCCTTAGGCCTTGTCCTGAGTGGTCAACATATGTTGTCTCAGGTGTTTCTCACAGCACATTCCACAGTGGGCTCTTGCAGGTATCAAGAAGCAGTGATATGCTCAGGACACCTCAGGTAATGGGAGCTTATTGTAAGGATGCATAAGGAAATAAGGCAGCACTGGCAATAACCTAGCTCTTGGCCTCATGGAGAACTGGACCATCGGGGGGGTCTCATAGGGGCCCCAGGGGCCAAACACCAGCTCCACCATGACTTAGCGCTCTGTCTCGGCTTCTACACCTAGCCTTCTCTTTAGTCTCTTCTCCCTTAATGCCTGCTCCCACTGTGTCTTTTGACTTCTGTATTGCTCCACTGTCAGCATCTCTGAGTTTCATTTTCTGACTCCCAAAGAAGGAGGACAGGATTGGGGTCACAGGCCTGCGTCCCCAGCCAGGCCACCTCACGGGCTACTCTTTACCTCGAGGTGGCTCCGGTTGGCTCTAGCACTAACCCTAAGTCCAGTCATCTTTAGCCAGGGTAGTGGTGTCACAGGGTACAAAGCATGGTGACCTATGTGTGAGAAGCTGCCCGGGGCTGCCTGCTTTACATCAGGCCACGTGCCAGAGAGGCAGCTGAGGTTTCCAGGCCTGCCCAGTTGTGTAGAAGAGAGAGCGCAGGGCTACACAGTGAGCCAACGGCCCAGTCGGTGTTGAGACCCTGTCTGAAGCTCTTTCTGATAGTGTTAACCAAGTCTGAGGACGTGGCCACACACACTTCTCTGTGTGTGGAAAAGCTTCACGGATGGTTTCCAGCATGTTATTAAAGCTCCATCCAAGCGTCTTCATAGACTCACGATCTGTGGAGCTGGGAAGGCCCGTGGAGGTCACCAAGTCTGACCACTGTCTGCATCTTGGGGAGCTCCGTGCTTCCTGGAACGGACCATCTGCATGGAACACCTTCCCCTCACCTGGGTTCCTAAGGGGGCCGCGGGCTTGCTCACCAGTCTGCCCCACTTACCTTTTAAGGCCTTACACGGGAAAGGCAAGAGGCAGCAGGAACCAGAGAGGGGCGAGGCTGCCACCTCACGGCTCCTCGCAAAGTCAGAATTACTCATTTCAGGGGGGAATATTTAAAGTTTGATGGGAAATGAATCATCCGTTTTAATGAAAGACTGCATTATGTGAAAGCACTTTAGAGAAGGGAAGGGGGACTGGGAAAGAAGGGGAACCAATCACGAAGGAAGTCATTCATGGCTTATTAGCATGTGAGGAGCGGGAAGGAGAAGGCGCCGGGGGATGAAAGGGTCGTGGAGAGCCCCACGTTGGACATTTCTCAAGTGGAAGACTACGTTTAATGGGCATGAATGGCTCCCAGTCCCTCGCCAAAATGTTGTGGTTAACAAGCTTGGTCTTCGTGGCCGGCAGGTTGGATAAGGGAGGACATGGGGGGAGACAGTAAGAGCGGGAGGGAAGGAGGACCCCCGGACAGGAGGGGAGGCTGCTGGAGAGTGGGGCACTGCCTAGCCTTGGCTGTGCCCCCCTCCTTTCCTCCCTCTGCTCCCTAATGTGAGTTGACTCATCCCCTTTGCCTGTGCCACCCTGAACAAAGAAATTGCCATGCACTGAGCTGTGAGGAGCGGGCCGTTCAGTGGGAGCACCAGTACAATGATATAGCACCTCGCCACCAGGGGCCCTTCTCCGCATTCACAACTGACCCACCACCCCGTTTAGAGGGAGGAGGTGGTAGCATAGCCTGCTGCCCTAGCTGTGCTCACTGAGGCCACTCTGCCGGTGGCCTTCCCCTCCAAACCTTCCTTGAGGGTAAGAGGGAATTGAGCCTGCTCAACTGAATACGGCTGGGTCCTCCTGCCCTCTATTCACTGCTCTTTGAGAGGCAGAGGGAAGAAGGGCAGGCTGCATTTCCATTTTGCAGATGTGAGAACTTGAATCTCCGAGGTTAGGTGGCATGTCTACTGTCCTTCCTTCCCCCCAGTGACATGAGGGATGGGTCAGGGTGCAGAGCACAGCGAAAAGAGCACGGACTTGTGAGCACGCAGTCCCAGTTCTAAATCCAGTTCTGCCACTTGCTAGCTATGTGACATAGGGGAAGTTCCTTAACTTCTCTGAGCCTGTTTCCTCATCTGTAAAATGAGGATAATAAGTCACACCTCATAGGCAAGTTGTGAGGATGAGGTGAGAAAACATCCTTAGACTGTTTAGCCCAGCTCCTGGGCTAAATGTTGCTTTCCTTCCTCCTTTAAAGCACCTTTCCCAAGGACCACGTCAAAGCATGCCAGGGCTGCCAAACCATGTGCCCCTTGTGGGAGAAGAGGACAACCTCTTCTTGACTGCCCTCGCTCTGGCCTCATCATCCTCTACGCTATGGCCAAAACTAAAATTTCTGCTGGGATGATTAGTCTCTGTCTAACCGAGGGGATGGAGCCAGGAGATGAAGTGGGCCTGACGTTTTTAAGGGTCATGGACCCCTTTGAGAATTGAATCCATCCAAGCTATAGATCCCCTTCCCAAAATCAAAATGAACACCCACACATCCACCCACACCATTTCTATAGACTTCGAGAACCTCTGAAGCTCCATGTAAATAAAACTTCTTTACCAGATGGAAAGTCAGGACATATGAGCACAAATTCAGCACATGAGTGATTTATTGCAGAACTTTTATTCTCTGTTTCATATTCTTTCCCTTCTAAAATGGCAAGGGTGATCCTTCTGAATCTACCCGATGGGGTGAGAATAAAAAGTCAAGGAATGTAAGTGGATGGCTGGGAAGGTGGTCCTTGAAGGGGGCTTGGCTTGGCCTGAAGGAGAGATGATAGATAGGGAGGACAGAGGAGAAGGGGCTGAAATACCAAGGCTGGCCACCCTGTCTTTTCCCCTTGACTGAGGATTGAATGAGAGAAAAGAGGAACATTATCAGACAGAAAGAATTGAAATACTCTAGCAGGGAAAGTAGGTGAACAACAGAACAGAAGCTATGGGCTCTCTTACTTCAAAGGCTTGAAAGAAATAGGAAAGACGTATTTTCTGGGTGTGGCTTAGGTCCTGGCAGCCAAGGTGGGGGCCTGGCCTGGCTGACCGCACCTGCACTCAGGTGAGAGGAATAGAGAACCAAAGAGCCCTCCCGCTGCTTTCTTGCAGAGGAAGTGTCTCATAATGACAACACGCTTTTTGGTGTCTGTCCACCAGTATCTGAGTGACTTCTGCAAGGGCAGTTTGGCATCCTTGGGCCCAGAACTCCTGGAGTTGTGGGACAGAGAGGGGCCTTTATGGCTTTCATGGAGCCCCAGGCTCTGGCCAGTGAGGGTGCCAGACAGCCACGAGCTCCAAATTCTCAGCTCCTGTTCCAGGAGACTGTCCTGACATTACTAAGCACGCCTTTGACTGTACAACCACTTTGGCCTTGAGCTCATTCTTGCTGCATCAAAATGGTTGTTTTTCCCAAAATATGATTTCAAAACTACACATAGTAGAAAATTTGGAAAATATAGAAAACCAACACAGAAAAGAAGAAAATAAAAATCACCTATAATCCCACCACCCAGATTTAGGCCCTGTTAGCATTTGGTTAGATCTTTCCAGTTTGCCTTTCCCCTCCCCCTTATTCAGTAGCATTTTAATCACATATCCCCCAACCTCCTGGGGTTTAGGGCTCTGTGCCTCAGTTTTCCCGCTTAGAAAATATCAGAGCTACCTGCTAACAATTACCTGACTGCTTTCATGTGGTTATCTCAGCTGTTTTGCCAGGAGAGATGCATCTATCTCCAGCAGCAGTGGGTGCAAAGCTATGTAGCAGGCTACGGAAGCCCAGGGGCTCCTAACTCTTACCCAAAGCCAGTGACAAAGAAAGATTTCATCTAGATGTGAGCACACCCGTATGCCAGCCTGCCAGAGCCAGCCACAGCAGATCCATCCAACTGCCGAGAACTGTGCTTGGGCCTCTGGGACACAAAATCGGGAATAGCAACCAATCTCGAAGTAGACTTTACAATTCATTTAAAAATTCATGCCAAACTTCCTCTTTGCTACCCTGTGTCTGTCCCATTCACCTTCAGTTCAGAGCTCCTTCCGGGCTTTCTTAATGAAATGGGACTCTCTCCTTGCTTAGTAAATAATAAACTCAAGGTCTGCCTTAGACCGCTTTGGGGGTGTCTTTGTGGCGTGTTCCACGACATGGGTCTCATGCAGATGGTCCCAGGGGTGAGTTGATACTTTCTTTGAGGCGCTGGCCCTGGAATCCCTGATCATGTCCGTTCATCAGGAAAGGTCTTCCCAAACCTGCCTGGGGAAGGAACAGCCCTGGCTTGCTTGTTACCAAGTTGCTCAGACGGTCTCCACTGGAAAACGATTGGCCCTTTGGTACTCAGGCACTGGCTTTGCAAATTCCCAGGGGCAGTGGGCTTTTTTAGTTGGGACTTTTTCTTTTCTTGCGTTATGTTTGTACATACTATGCGGAGACATAGTCATTTATTTGTTCATGTGGCCCGAGAGCCAATGGCGGGGGCGACAGTTCCAACTTCTGTCTTCCTGCCAGACACCTCAATTCCCTGAACTGTTCTGGGTTGTGGTCTTATTTTGGAAATCAGAACCTGGGGGTTTTTCCCTGACTAGAAATGGAAGGACTTTCTGCATAAAGTTAACAAACATTCGCTATGAGAGGGGGCAGGTCTTGACAGGCTCTCCAGGGTCTGCCCATGCTCCCTCTTTTATGGAATAGATGGGCTCTGCACTCCTTCTGCCTACCCATTCTTCCCCCATAGCTGAGCAAAGCTTCTTTCTACCTATTAGGCATGGCTTCAAGCCAACATTGAGTAGGCACCCATGCCCTGGGGGTTGTATGGGCATCCCAGACTGCTGTACCCTAAAATACTTAGGGTAACTTTCCCATAGCTCCATAGCAAATCAGGTGTGCTCTCCTGAAAGCCTTCTTTGACTGAACATGCAATAATTGTTTACTCTTACAAATTGGAGTTAGGGCCTCTTTAACCCTTCCTACAAATTTATGCAACATGCAAAATTTATGCCATATATTGGCAAGGGAAGACCTTTTGCAGGTGAAGTGCAGCTGAGAGCTGATGCCTGGCAGGGGACTTTTGGGGGTGGGATAGGGGAAGTGGGAACTTGAAGGTACTTGAGTGATCGTCTAGTCCAACCCCCTCGTTTTACACACGAGGGAACTAAGACATTAGGAAATGAAGTGGCTTACTCCAGTTCTCAAAGCTAGACTCTTAGTCATCCATGGGCCCTCTCAGGGTGGCATTACTGACTGGACAGCTGGCCCTCCGCAATCTAGGAGCCCTTTGAGATATCCTGGGAGCAAAAAATACTTTTCTTTTAAAGGGTACAGAGTCACCTTATGCTTCCCCATCACTCTTAGGAAATTGTGTGGGCATCACCAGCTTCTAATTGTGCTTTTCAAAAGACCAGGCGGTTGGTCTTGGGTGCAGGGTTATTCTTAGACTTGTGGATAACTTCTGGGCTGCCCCAAACCACCCTGTTTTTCTTATCACTGTACCTCTCTGGACGTTGATAGGCGATGATGTTGTTGGAAGTGATGGGAAGGAAGTGAAAGGAGGGAATGGCAGAATGGGATGTGTGGGGATGTGTGTGTTGTTGCGGGGCGGGTATTGAGCTCTTACTATATTCCTGGCATTGTGCTTAGTGCTTGATCCAATATTATCCCCATTTTACAGAGTGAGGAAATTGAGGTTTAGAGAGGTTAAGTAACTTGCCCATGTCTAGTAGCTAAAAGGACCAAGGATTCAAACCTGACGCTTTCTGATTTCAGAGCCCAAGCTTGTCCCCCCATCCATGCTTATGGCCTAGTGGTGTAGATAGGAAGCCAGGTTCCAGGAAACTTCTAAATGGCCACACCAAAGAATGGCTCTTTTATATCCTGATGTTTTGTAATTGCCTTGATGAGATTTTTAGTGGAAATAAAGGCAAGAAAATAAGATGGAAAATTCCATGTTTTAGCTTCTTCTTGTCCACTCTTTTCTGGGGCTGAGGGGCTGATGGACTAGAATTTTTCAACAGGTGTGGCCTCAGGTTGCTGGGGCTTTCTGTCTGTGCTGGTGAGGGATCAGCTGAAAACTCATCTATCAGTTTCTTAATCTATCCAGCAAGCATTTATTAGACCCATTCTCCATCCATTCTTGAGCCCAATTAAAAAAACAGGGTCACTGACACAACAAACCTAGCTCAGATTCAGAGATCCATAACTTAATTCCAACTAAGCCTTTTGTAGAATATCTGGAACAAATTTTACATGCCTTTATCTTCCCCACTTCTCAACTATTGCTTTGCCAGGAGTAATCTCTACACTGAAGGAATGGGGAAGAAATGGAAAACTTGGGCTACTTTAGCATTTGAGTTCTTTTGGAAAGGATATGGAAGCCAAAGACTAACAAGAGGTTTTGGCATTATTTGAGAATATCCCTTCCCCTTGCTATTCCATGTCCTTAGGCACTTAAGCTAGGCTCATGAAGTAAGGGCCAACGGTTCACTTAAGAATGCATCCCAGCGTCCTCAGCACGACTTCAGAACTAACCGCCAATTGCCACTTGCCTGCCCCAACGGAATTAACGGAAGCTGCCAACAGTCGTCTCCTGACCTCATGGGACAGAACACCAGAAGTACCTCTTTCTTCTGCAATAGCCTCCCTCCTGTCTCAGAGTAGGGAGAGAAGGGTGTTGGGGTCGTTATTTATTCCCATTAGGAACCCCATCATGTGCTTCAATATGAGTCTCCAGATTAGTCCTATGAAGAGCTGCTGTCAGGGGCAGATAGAAGCAAAGGAGAGGACGTGCAAAAGAATTAAAGTACTTGGGAAGCGTCAGCAGTCCTCTGACCACAAGCAACATCAAAAAGCCCCGTAACCCCAGGATGAACATGGCTTCCCGGGTTATGTCAAGTCGCATAAACATACTTATTAGTCCTCTCCCCCGAGAACTAGTAACATAGCTGCAGGGAGACAGAAAAAACATGGAGAGCATTCATCTCTGCGCAAGTTGAGGGATGAGTCCCTGTTGAAGGGTGGTGAGTGTGTGTGCTGGGGCCAGGGGTGTTCCCTGGAAAGTGTGTGTGGAAAGAGTGAGATGAGCAGAGGATTCAGGGCATGGCTATGGTGAGATCGGGGACATCTGGGAGAGTCGAGGCATAAGCCCAAATCATAACTGGTCCTGAAAGTGAGACAGTGGTGTTACCCTGAGAATGACTTTCTTTCTAGTTCCTGGCTTCATATTTAAGGTTATGGTTGATGGGCGAATGTGTACACATTACAGGTGTGCATGTGTACTTCTCTCTCTCTCTCTCTTGGACTTTTGGAAGATTTTCTCTGGGATAAGCTTGTTAGCTAGGTTAGAATATCAAGGAAGGTTATAGTTGCTTTTTCTCCATACTGCCTAGAAATTGGACTTTTATAAAATTCTAGAGGACGTTTGCTGTAGCATAGAGGAAAAAGCACTGTATTTACATGTTAAAATTTGGCTGCCAAGTTATGTGCCCTGGGACAAGCCATTTAACCTTTTCAGCTGTGCTCTAGAAAGAGTAAGCCCTATCTTGCAGGGCTCTTGTACTGATTAAGAGGGAGAATAACCAGAAAAAGAGATGTAACCTGTAAAGAGCTGTCACCGCCTTACAATGGTGATGGTAAAGATCTTTAAACTCCTGGGATGGTTGGTGCACATTCTTGTGAGCAATTGTACACACAAGATAATCTTTCCAGCTTGAGAATTCTAGTAGTTAGTTTACATGATGCTGCTATTACCTGGATGTTTAACAGAACTAGATCCACCACCTACTGCTCTATGCACAGAAGTTCTGGGGCGGAGGGAGCCTCTGTGAGCAGGACTGAAGACCTTGATTACAAAGAGGGGGAAGGGATCTTTAACAACCTTTGAGAGCAAGATGAACGGGAAGTTATTTTTGTTCAGGAACACAAAACAAATCACATTAGCAGTGAAAGGAATGCAAACCACATCTTGCCTATTTAAAGCAATAGAGGAAGGGAACAAAATTATACAGGCAAAGAGGTTTCTTTTGTTTCCCCAGCTATGAATCCTGGTTAAAAAGTGCACATATATCACAGAAATAGTCAATAGCATCTCCTCAGCTCCAAACGTAATGCATTTCCTCGTTAGTGTGTTTCTTTAAGGAAAAAATAAGTCCTAAAAATAAAGCAGTGTCACACTTTCTTCAACTTGCTATCTCATTTGAGCTTTATGTTTATATTCTGTTGAGAAAATCTCAAGACGTTATCTGTTTCCTCTGCAGTAGTAGTTGATTCTTCCCAGGCATGGGGGTGGGGGGTTGGGGAGGGATAAGGGTAATGTTTCCAAGCACACATTCATATATTCAACATTTATGAAGACCTATCATGTGCTGGACTCTGTTAGACGGAAATATCAAAAATAAACCAAAAGAGATGCTACCATCAAAGGAAGAAAAACCAAATACCTCAGCTCCACCTGTATTTGGTTAGAAAGTGATTTGTCAAGAGAGGGAGCAGTTTCAGGGTCCAGAAGGAGGAGGAATTATTTCTAGTAAATCTGAATTGCTAGAGGTGGACCAAAGGCCTGAAGAGGAAACAGTAGACACTACTCTTAGAGGAAGATTTAAGCCAGATCATGGCCTTGAATGATGGGTTAAGGATTTGTGACTTTTCTTTTGAAAGCATTGGGAGTCATCGAAGGTTTTTGAGCAGGGGTAGCAGCATGATAGTCTGGCTATAAATAGACTCTGAAATTTGGAATCTCATTTTTGATAATGAACTAGAAGATAATTGGATTTAAGGATGACTTGAGAATGTTTAAAAGGCAACAGCAGTTTTGGCTTCATGCGATGTCACATTTGCTCCTTTCCATTCTCACTTTATTTAGGATGGAGAGCTAGGCACGAACGCACAGGGGGAATGGAACTCTTTCATAACTCATCCCTGTGGCAGAGACCAGCCGCAGACACTTAAGAAATAAGTAACCCTTCTAATTTTAATGCCAAGAGAGAAATTCTACCTGACTGAAAGGGAGGAGCTGGCCATTCCCATGTGGAGATGTGTCTCCCCAAAAGGAAGGGCATCAAAGCAGAAAACTCTTAAGATGGTCTGGTAAGCAAAAAGGAGGAATCAGCCCACTATTGATAAGGGGTGGACATTGCAGTGCATCAAACTCTGGCCACCTCTCTTCAAGTCTGGGAGCTGCCACTAATTTGCTGTGTGACCTTGAACAAGTCGCTTTGCTTCTCTGGACCTCAGCCTCCTCATCTGTAAACTGAGAGGTTAGCATGGATGGTCTCTAAGGTCCCATCAACTCTGACATTCTGTGGGCTCCTGGGAAGGAGTGAGCCTGCCGGTAGCTCTGGCATGGCAACTCTGGGGATCTCCACGCTTCTCTTCTTGCTCACTGGTGCGGGGAGAGGCAATGCACTGAGATGCTCTTCTGCTCAGGACCCTGGCCTGGTCCTAAGACTTGGGTTTGAGTCTTAGCCCTGCCAAAGGTTAGCAGTGTGACCCTGGACAAATCACTTAACCTCTCTGAGCCTCTGTTTTTCCAAAAAAGATAAGTTAATAAGTCAGTGAGTGCCCTCTAGCCAGGGGGACAAAGTCAGGCTGCAGGACACATTCTTTGACATCAGCTCTTCCCCATCGCTGAAATTTTGTTGCTCAGTATCAGGAGGGTATCCAGAGATGGTTGTCTGTAGTTGGACTAGAGTAAGTCTCCTCTCGTTCCTTTGTTGCCGGGAGAGGTTTTGAATCCTCTGACTCTAAAATAGCATTAAAAACTCCAGACAAAATACACCAACCAACTGCAACACAGATAACTGTTAGAAACAGAAGGATTATCAGTGCTTGTGACAGGTCTTGAAGCCAAGAGACTCAGGTGGTGAAATCATGTCCCAGAATCCAGCTGAGTCTGCTTCAGAGAGTCAGGTGGCCTTTTCTTTGACCTCGTCATATACTGATCTACTCATCCTGTAGTATGGGCAGGCGTGGCAAGAGGTGCTTGTTAGAACTTGAAGAAGAAATTGGGGGCTATCCGTGATTAGCCATGATTAGCCAACACTTCCTAATGAAGATCCATTCAAACTTAACTTCTGGGTTTCTGGAGTGAAAACTATACAGTAGGGTCAGAGATGAGTGTGGACTACCTTTTTCAGCTGTGTCACTCCCTCCTTTGGGCACTGTAGCTCTGAGTGTGTGCAGGAAGGGCCCTCTCACATACTCTGTGTTGGCCTCTTGGAGATTTCCAACTATTTTCAGGGAAACGGGATCCCCTGAGTGGTGGGGGTGGAGCTTTTAAACCTGCGAATGTCTCTAGCAATGACCGTGAGTACAGAGGCTCCGCAAGTGTGTGGCAGGTGGGTGTAATCCCATGTTCACATAAAAGCATTAGCCTCGCAGGGCACAGACTGCCCTGGGAGAAGAAGCCTCCTTCAGCACAACCGGAGTGAGTGGGATTTTCATCTTTCCAAGCGGGCAGATTCTTTGAGTGGAGTTAAAGAGATGCTGCAAAGCAAGATGGAGTATCTCTAAGGAAAACCAACGGACTGTTGTAGCTGGAAGAGCCCCAGTATTCGTTCCCATTCCTGATGGTTAGCGTGGGCTGGTAGAGTGTAATGACTTCAGCAGAAGCAGCTTGTTGACATGAGGTCAAGGTTCAAGGTTCACTTTTAATAGGAATGAAGTCTGGAATTGTAGGAGGGAAACTTCAGTCCCAGAAGGGACCCAGAGAAGGAAATTTACCTTCTTAAATATTTGTGAAAATAAGTTGTCAAATTTTGTCAATAATCAGTTGAATTTAGGGCAGTAGCTAAGGTTGGAGAAAAACACACAAGAGTTTTATATTTAAGTGGCAGAAGGCCTTCAAGAGATGAAACTAACAGGATGGAGGGAGGGAGATCATACTGAGAAAACAGAGGATGGTGAAGTATGAAAACAGGCAACAGGTGAAAAGGACGTGAAGCAAAGCCTGAAGGCCCTTTGAACACTCCCAAATAGACCATCAGTATCATTCCATTTAATTGAAAATAATTTTGAATAT
>JAQZBX010059692.1:0-17463 GCA_029593785.1 Cabassous unicinctus
TGTAAAATCACCCAGGTTCCCAGCTATGCTAGTCACCCAGTCCTCCATCACCTAACTTCCCTGAGATTTAAAATGTGGGCCCAAACCCAGATGTACCTGCCTCTGTGAGCACAGGTTTCAGACACACTCCAGCCAGACCCCTTCACCCCACTTGGCCCCACATGACTGGAGCCCCTACCTTGGGAGTCCATTTTTTCCAACTTCACACAGAGGATGGGGGTCTCCCCATAGCTCTTCAGGGTCATCTGATCCTACATAGGAGCTCAGTCTGTTCCCTGGACCCTCATTACCCTTGAGTCAGCACCAACCACCTCCTAGTGCAGACCCCTGACCTGGACATGAGCCTAAGCCATGGTAGGAAGATTCACCCTGATGGTCTGCCATGGAGATTGACCTCAAACACAGCCAGTTCTACAACAGGAAATAGACTCAGTGGCCATTGGCAAGTGTGAGTCATCTGGTACTAGGCAAGATGCTGTCTCCCTGGCAATGCAGGGGTAGGGTCTTGGCAATCTTAGGCAGTCAGAGAAAGACAACAAGCTGAGCCAATGCTTTCTAAGGCTAGTGGGCTCTGGGTGCCCTGACCAATGGGAAATGTCATTGGTTTTTTACTAACAGAAAGTGTAAGTAAATAATATTAAATAACACATAGAAGAGAAGGAACCCAGAAAACCATTAGTTGAGTCTTCATGATAGATGACAAAATATTTTCTGTAAACCAAATTTAAATATTTGTTTTGCCCTCCTATGCCTACCAGGTTTCCACTATTCTCCAGCTTCAGCCACACACTGTTGTTGATTTGGGCAGTACCTCTGCCTCAGGTCACCCATATTCAGGCACTGGTTTATCCTTTAGGAGCCCTGACAACACGATGCAAATGACAAGGCTCTGTCCTTACACATTAGGGGAACAACAATAGTTATCCCAGGATGCTGTCTAGGAAACTCATAGAAACACTGAAATTAACATTGTTTTCTCCTTTATTTCTGCCTTAAATTCAATTACATTAAGTTAATATATTGTGGGTAAAGGAGTCCTCTATTCCCATGGGTAGGAATGTCAAGGCTTGGCTTGTGGGGTTTCTGATCAGTGATGTGCAGGATGAGAGATGGGTAGTGGGTCAGCTAAATGACTGGAAGCTGAAGTATCTGTGATGGATATTTGTGGCCCAGAGGTGGGGGCAGCAGTGTCAGAGATGTGAGACTTATTAGGATAGTGGTGGGTTTGGTCAGCATTGGGGTCTTTTCACTTTGTGTTTGGGTCTGTTTTGTATAAGATGCAGTGTAGAGGTTTATGTGAAATAAGACCTGTTGCTCAAGGATCTTGAGTCTTTAATGACAGTGGGTGTGGTCTGCTGAGTCATTGGTGCTGGCCTATGGAGTACATGATGGGGATCTTTGAGTTCTTCATTATTCAATTGTATGTTTAACTTTTTTTCAGTTTTGGCATATATACAATAGATTAAACATATATATAAATCCTCTATGTCACAATTTAAACTTTTCAATTCACTGTCAAAATTTCTAATTTTACCTTTTATATCTTTCAAGATAATAAATATAGATACTTTGCATTCTCCACCTAATATGCCAACATCTAGAGTTCCCAAGGTATGATTTTGTTGCTACTCACTCATATTGTTTCTTTCATTTTTTTCCCCTGGTTATTTTTTTTATTATGTGTTAAGCAATGTATTTCAAAACTGTATAAATGATGTGAGGCTTACAGTGTAGCTAATCTCCTTCAGAAGGAACTTTAGTTTGCTTCTTTCATGCTCAGTGGAAATCAGCAGTCCAGGACCAAGTTCATCCAATTTGAAGACTTGAGGTTTTAAGAACTATTTTACTTTTGTTTTACATATATATCCAGAAAGAAGTCTATCAGGGTCCCCTCAAAAAAACAGTGAATGCATAACAAATTTTGCTCTTGTTGACCCTAGACTTTGTCATTTGTATCAATAAGGCCTTGATGTGTCAAATGCAATCTTCAGCCTCCCTGTTTTCTTTTTAATTAGACTAAAACAGGGCAACCCTGAGTACTGACTCATATTTCTGGATTTCTATATTTTTCTAGACCTTGGTCCAGTAATCTCACACTTTATTAAGTAAAAACAAGCAGGACGCCTATGTGAAAAAAATAACACTTTGATGAGGTTTGCTTATTGTCACAATGGAAACTCAGTCTGTGGACATGGGCTGTGGCTTCAGAGGGTGAAACAAAGACAGTGGAGGAAAAGAGGGTTTACAACCACCTGTACTTAAGCAGCACCCATGGACTTAGGAGACCCCTACTAATCCCTGCAAACTGGGCTAGAAACACTGGGATGGGATCTGCCCTGTTTCCCAATGGTAGTGTGATGCTCTTACCTAATAATTTCACTTACAAATGGAGAATATCTCCTGTCTAGACAGTGATGAGAGTCAGAGAGACAGAGGAGAGAGTATTTTTGGTGGGTCTGATGCAGACAGAGGAGTCTGGGCACAGAGAAGACTCTCAATGTTCACATGTATTAACCTCTTTCATCCCAATTACAACACTGTCAGATGGATAAAGCCCTCACTATTTTTCAGATTAGGGAAATAAGGAAATAAGGAACCACTGAATTGTGGTTAACAGAGCAAAAATAAGAACATTCTCTCATACAAAATAAAAAATGTCTATGTAATACATTTTGTAATACCAGAATGCAAGGTGTTAATAATAGGGTGGATTGGGGGAAAATACACCAAATGTTAGATATGGGCTACAGATAGTAGTAATATTTTGATGATACTCCTTCATTATTTGTAACAAATGTTCCACTGCATTACAAGGTATTGGTGGTGAGGTGATGAACGGGAGCACTGTAGGTTATGCATAATTGTTTTGTAATTTCACAACTTTTGCTGTACCCTTATTTTTTATGTATGTAAATTCATATATGAATGATATACTTCAAAAATTATTTAAATGAAACAAGGTTAAAATGGAAATTTTTGTTTATATATTAAACACAATAAAAATTTTTTAAATGTCTAAAAATTTCAACAAGAACACCTCACCAAAGAAAATATACAAATGGATACCAGGTATACTAAAATATACTCAACATCACTTAAGGGAAAGCCTAACACAGAGCCCTAATTCTCAACAAGTCAAAGAATACTGAGAGAGGTGAGGATTCTGCAGAAGAAAATATTGAAGTTAACAAACTGCTTCATAAAGTTTAAGGAAAGAAACAGTCTTCAAAATATAAAAGTGCAATATGGAAGAGCTAGTGCTGACGTAGAAGCAGCACCAAGTTATCCAGAAGATCTAGCTAAGGAAACTGATGAAGGTGGGTGTGATGGCTAGGTTAATGTGTCAACTTGGCCAGGTAATTGTTTCCAGGTGTTTGTTCCAGCAAGCACTGGGTTAATTGTAATACAAGAGCATTTATGGACTTCGATCACCAGTGAATTTACTGCATAGATGGCTGATTACATCTGCATCAATCAGGGAGATTGCATCACCAATGGGTGATGCTTTTATCCAATCAGTTGAATGTCTTAAAAGGGTAAGTGATTTCAACATTCAGAGAGAATTTTCCAGCTCGTCATTGGACAAGCAACTTCTCCCAGAAACTCATAAAGGACCTTTCACCGGACTTTCATCGGAGCCCCTAGTTTGCAGCCTGCCTGTGGAACCTGGACTTGTGCATCCCAATGGTCGTGTGAGAGACTCTTAAAATCTCATATTTTTGACATATATCTCCTGTTGGTTCTGTTTCCTGAGAGAAGCCTGACTAATACATCTTGGTACCGGGAGTGGTTCTTGAGGAAAAGAGTCTTAAATATAGGATGTCTGAGATGGTTCTGGGAGTTTTGTAATTGGCTCTCTACTCTAATTGGACTCAGGGATACTAATGACTCCCTTTCCAATAATGAGGTTGCTAACAGTCCATGGCATGAGCTGGCAATAGAGATATGCAAAATAGCATCACTGGATTCCCCTACTTCCACACTTATAAGAAGCAAGGATCTGGGTGAGAGTGTTTTCAATGCCTTAACAGAATTTTGTGGAGTCAAAAAGTATAATGATGTTGGCTGGCTCCTCCTAGATACTCTGGATTCAGTTACAAAAGAAAGAGATGACCTAAAGTCTTCAAATTTGAAACTTAAATGCCGCATGAATGATATGAGTTTCTATGTGTGCCTTGAAAGAAAGTCTTCTCTCCTGTAGCCACAAACTTGAGATATCTGAGAATCAAATCCAGACTCTCATTGTACGAGTAGCAGAATTACAGAGGAAACTAAAATCTCAACCTTGCAGGTTTTCTGTAATTAAAGTGAAGGCATTGATTGGAAAGGAGTGGAACCCCGAGGATTGGGGTGGAAACATATGGGATGATGATAATATTGGTGAGGACATTGGAACCCTAAATTCTGCTGGGACTTCATGAGATAAACCTGCGATGGCCTGCCCTGTGGAGACCACACATTGTCAACCTTGTATCATCCAGCCTGCCCCAGGGAGTGTGAACTTCATTCCAGCCCGAGGTGGGTACAAGCCAAATGGAAGCCTATACTGCCTAGCCTCTGGCCTGCCCCAGCGAGTCTGGGCCTCCTCCCAGCCCTGAGGCAGGTACCATCCTAACTCCAGCATGCACTGCCCAGCCTCCACCTTGCACCAGAGAGTCTGGACCTCCTCCCAGCTATGAGGCAGGTACCAGCCAATCTCCAGCATGCACTGCCCAACTTCCAGTCTGCCCTGAGGAGTCTCCCTTCCAACCCATGCCTGAAGAGATTAATCCTGTCTCACCAGAAGAAAATGCAAAGGAATGCCCTCAGGTCAGTAGCCTGCAAGACATCTCTAATCCTTCTCCTTACCCACACTCCCCACCCCTTTTGTCTTTGAGACCCATTACTAGACTAAAATCACAACAATCCCCCAAAGGTGAAATACAAAGTGTGACCCATGAGGAAGTATGCTATACTCTGAAAGAACTGCATGAGTTTTCCAACTTATATAGACAGAAATCAGGGGAATATGTGTGGAAATGGATACTAAGGGTATGGGATAATGGTGGAAGGAATGTAAAGTTGGATCAGGCTGAATTTATTCATATGGGCCCACTAAGCAGAAATTCTGTATTCAACGCTGTAGCTTGAGGGGATAGAAAGGGCTCTAAGAGTTTGTTTGGGTGGCTGACTGAAGCATGGATCAAATGATGGCCTAGCATGTCTGATGTTGAGATGCCTGATTTGCCGTGGTATACAGTAGATGAGGGGATTCAAAGGCTTAGAGAGATTGAAATGCTAGAATGGATTTACCATTTGAGACCAGCCCACACAACCCAGGAATGTCCAGAGGACACACCTTTAACCAGGACTGTGAGGAATAAATTTGTAAGACTAACTCGATCTTCTCTGAAGATCTCTGTGGTTGCTCTTCTCTGCAGTCCAGATATTACTGTGGGGGGGGTGCTGTAGTGGAATTGGAATCCTTAAACATTATGGGTATGATCGGATCTCGGTCCAGTAAAAGTCAAGTATCAGGAGTTAACTGTGAAAGGCAAGGTGGGCTTGCTTACCGCAATGAAAGGCAGATTCAAAACAGCACACAGAATAGTCTGAGCCACATGGAGTTATGGTGTTGGCTAATAGATCATGGGGTACATAGTAGTGAAATACATGGGCAGACTGCTAAATTTCTTCTGGATCTGTATAAGCAGAAGAGTTCTAGGTCAAGTGAACAAAATCCTAACTAAAATTACTGATGCAGAGAATCACAGCCCCTTAATCAATTCCCAGAATTGAGATAGTTTACAGACCCAGAGCCCCTTGAATGAAGAGAAGGCCAGGTGCCCTTTGGGAAGGATTCTGTTAAAATGCCAAAAATTTATACTGTTCATCTTCCTCCCACCTTTCACCAGGGAGACCTATGGCCTTTTTCCAGAGTGTGCACTGGGGAAAGGAAATGATCAGACATTTTAGAGATTTTTAGACACTGGCTCAGAAGTGACATTAATTCCAGGAGACCCAAAACATCACTGTGGTCCACCAGTCAGAGTAGGGGCTTATGGAGGTCACATGATTGATGAAGTTTTAGGTCAGATCCATCTCACAGTGGGTCCAGTGGGTCCCTGGACCCATTCTGTGGTTATTTCTCCAGTTCCAGAATTCATAACTGGAATAGACATACTCAGTAACTTGTAGAATCCCCACATTAGATCCCTGACTTGTGGAGTGAGGGCTATGATGGTTGGAAAGGCCAAGTGGAAGCCTCTAGAACTGCCACTACCTAGCAAAATAGTAAATCAAAGGCAATACCAGATTCCTGGAGGGATTGCAGAGACTACTGCCACCATCAAGGATTTGAAGGATGCAGGGGTGGTGATTCCCACCACATCCCCATTCAACTCTCCTATTTGGCCTGTGCAGAAAACAGATGGATCTTTGAGGATGACAGTAGTTTATCATAAACTTAACCAGGTGGTGACTCCAATTGCAGTTACTGTCCCAGATGTGGTATCATTGCTTGAGCAAATCAACACTTCCCCTGGTCCTGGTATGCAGCTGTTGATCTGGCAAATGCTTTTTTCTCAATTGCCATTATTAAGGGCCACCAGAAACAGTTTGCTTTCAGCTGGCAAGGCCAGCAGTATACCTTCACTGTCCTGCCTCAGGAATATATCAACTCTCCAGACCTATGTCATAATATTGTCTGCAGGGACCTTGATTGTCTCTATCTCTCCCACAAGACATCACACTCATCCATTATATTGATGATATCATGTTGATAGGACATACTGAGCAAGAAGTAGCAAAGGCTCTAGATTTATTGGTAAGGCATTTGTGTGAGAGAGGATGGGAGATAAATCCAACAAAAATACAGGGTCCTTCCACCTCAGTGAAATTTCTAGGTGTCCAGTGGTGTGGGACCTGTTGAGATATCCCTTCTAATGTAAAGGATAAGCTGTTGCAACTTGCCCCTCTTATGACCAAAACAGAGGCACAATGCTTAGCCAGCCTCTTTGGATTTTGGAGACAACACATTCCTCATTTGGGTGTGCTACTCTGGCCCATTTACCGAGTGACCAGAAAAATCCCAGATTTGATTGGGGACTGGAACAAGAGGAAGCCTTGTGAGAGGTCCAGGCTGCTGTGCAAGCTGCACTACCACTTGGACCATATGATCCAGCAGATCCAATGGTGCTGGAAGTTTCAGTGGCAAATAGAGATGCTGTATGGAGCCTTTGGCAGGCCCCTATAGGGGAATCACAATGCAGACCCTTAGGATTTTGGAGCAAACCTTGCCATCCTCTGCAGATAACTACTCCCCTTTTGAGAAGCAGCTTTTTGCTTACTGCTGGGCCTTAGTAGAGACTGAACGCTTAACCATGGGCCATCAAGTTACCATGAGACCTGAGTTGCCTATCATGAGCTGGGTATTGTCTGACCCACCAAGTCATAAAGTTGGGCATGTACAGCAGTGCTCAATAATAAAGTGGAAGTGGTATATACAAGATAGGGCTCAAATGGGTACTGAAGGGACAAGTAAGTTACATGAGGAAATAGCCCAAATGTGCATGGTCACCACCCCTGCCATGTTACCTTCCCTTTCCCAGCCCACAGCTTTGGCCTCTTAGGGAGTCCCTTACAATCAGTTGAGTGTGAATGAGAAAACTCAGGTCTGGTTTACAGATAGTTCTGCACAGTAAGCAAGTACCACCCCAAAGTGGACAGCAGCAGCACTGCAGCCCTTTTCTGAGACATCCTTGAAGGATAGCAGTGAGGGTAAATCCTCCCAGTGGGCAGAGCTTTGAGCAGTGCATCTAGTTGTTCATTGTGCTTGGAAGAAGAAATGGCCAGAGGTGCATTTGTAAACTGATTCATGAGCTGTTGCCAATGGTTTGACTGATGGTCAGGGACTTGGAAGGAACATCATTGGAAAATTGGTGACAAGGAGGTCTGGGGAAGAGCTATGTGGATAGACCTTTCTGAGTGGGCAGAAACCATGAACATATATGTGTCCCACATGAATGCTCACCAGAGGGTGAATTCAGCAGAGGAAGAGTTTAATAATCAAGTGGATAAATGACCCACTCTGTGGCTAATGCTCAGCCTCTTTCCACAGCCACTCCTGTCACTGCCCAATGAGCTCATGAACAAAGTGGCCATGGAGGTAGGGATGGAGGTTATGCATGGGCTCAGCAACATGTTCTTCCACTCATCAAGGCAGACTTGCTTACAGCCACTGCTGAATGCCCAATCTGTCAGCAACAGAGACCCACACTCAGCCCCAGATTTGGCACCAATCCTCGAGGTGACCAGCCTGCTGCCTGGTGGCAGGTTGACTACATTGGGCCATTTCCACCATGGAAAGGGCAGTGATTTGTTTTAACTGGAATAGACACATACTCTGGCTATGGGTTTGCATTTCCAGCATGCAATGCTTCTTCCAAAACTACCATCCGTGGACTTACTGAATGTCTTATCTACCTCCATGGCATTCCACATAGTATTGCTTCTGATCAAGGAACCAGTTTCACAGCAAATGATGTTTGGGAATGGGCATGTGTCCATGGAATTCACTGGTCTTACCATGTTCCCCATCACCATGAAGCAACTGGATTAATAGAACTGTGGAATGGCTTTTGAAGACTCAATTATGATGACAACTAGGTGGCAATATCTTGCAGGGCTGGGGCAATGTTCTCCAGGAGGCTGTGTATGCTCTGAATCGGCATCCTTTCTATGGTGGTTTCCCCCTTAACCAGGATTCATGGGTCCAGGAATCAAGGGATGGAAATGTGAGTGGCACCACTCACTATTACCCCTAGTGACCCACTAGGAAAATTTTTCTTCCTGTCCCTGCAACCTTAAGCTCTGCTTGTCTACAGGTTTTAGTCCCAAAAGGAGGAGTGCTGCCAACAGGTAACATAACAATGATTCCATTGAACTGGAAGTTAAGTCTGCCACCTGGCCACTTTGGGCTCCTCTTACCTGTGAATCAACTGGCAAGGAAGGGAATTACTGTAGTGGCTGGGGTGATTGATCCTGACTATCAAGGGGAAATAGGACTACATCTATGTAATGGGGGTAAAGAAGAGTTTGCCTAGAATGCAGGACATCCTCTAGGGTATCTCTTAGTACTGCCATGCCCTGTGATTAAAGTCAATGGAAAATTGCAACAAACCAATTCAAGCAGGACTAACAATGGCCCACAATCTTTGGGAATGAAAGTTGAGGTCAACACACGAGGCAAAGAACCACAGCCAGCTGAAGTGCTTACTGAAGGTAATGGGAACATGGAATGGGTAGTGGAAGAAGATGAACTTTGACCACATGACCACTTACAGAAATGAGGACTGTAATAGTCATGAACCTTTCTTCCTTGTTTCATTATGAGTATGATTGTATATGTACACAAAATGAATTTCTTGTTTTCTTCCCCAACCTTTTCCCCTATCATAAGAAAGGTTGTATTAATTCCATGGCATAATATTTAAGGATGTCAAGTTTAAGCATGAATATTACCAAAGGACTTGCACCCTATTCTGTGGGGAATTAATGCATTTCCTGGTGTACGCAGGGGAGTTGAACATTGTTAGGTGGAAATATATATGTATGCTTGTCTGTTATTGCTTTTACTTAGAGACTAAGCATGGCTTAGAGTAATGTGTATGACTGCCGAGTTGACAGGGGGTAGACTGTGATGGTTAGGTTAATGTGTCAACTCAGCCAGGTAACTGTTTCCAGATGTTTGTTCCAGCAAGTACTGGGCTAATTGAAATACAAGAGCATTTATGAACTTTGATCACCAGTGAGTTTACTGTGTGGATGGCTGATTACGTCTGCATCAATTAGGGAGATTACATCATCAATGGGTGACACTTTTATCCAATCTGTTGAATGCCTTAAAAGGGGAAGTGATTTCAACATTCAGATAGAATTTCCCAGCCCATCATTGGACAGGCAACTTCTCCCAGAAACTCATCAAGGACATTTCATCAGACTTTCATCGGAGCTCCTTGTTTGCAGCCTGCCTGTGGAACCTGGACTTGTGCATCCCCACAGTTGCATGAGAGACTCTTTTAAAATCTCATATTATTGACAGATATCTCCTGTTGATTCTGTTTCCCGAGAGAACCCTGACTAATACAGATTTTCAATGTAAACAAATGAATCTTCTATTGAAAGAAGCTGCTAACTTGGATTTTCATAACTAGGATGTCTCTCTTGTTAGGGGCTAATGCAGCTGATGATTTTGGAGCTAGTGCTCATTTACCATTTCCAAAACCATAGGGTCTTTAAGAATTATACTAATTCCACACTCCCTGTGCTCTATCAGTGGAATAGCCTGGATGACAGAACATATGTTTAAACATGGTTTACTGAATATTTTAATCCCATCTTGACAATTACTGCTTAGAAAAAATTTGTCTTTCTAAATATTACTGCTCATTGACAATGCACCTGGTCACCCAAAGGCTCTGTCAGAGATGTACAGCAAGATTAATATTGTTTATCTGCCTCATAACACAACATCCATTGTGCAGCTCATGGAACAAGAAGTAATTTCAACTTTCAAGTTTTACTATTTAAGAAATCTATTTTGTAAGGCAATAGCTGCCATGTATAGTGATTCTTCTGATGGATCTGGGCAAAGTAAATTGAATACCTTTTGACTAGGATTTACCATTCTACATGCCATTAAGAACATTCGTGATTCATAGGAGGATGTCAAAATATCAATGTTAACAGGAGTTTGGATGAAGTTAATTCAAACCCTCATGGGTTTTTTTTTTTAGAAAGACCTCATGGGTGATTATGATAGTTCCAAGATATAGTGGAGAAAGTCATTGCAAAAGTGTCAGAAAAAACAAGAATTGCAGAATTCGAAATGGAGTCTGAAGATGTAACTGATTTGCTGTAATCTCATGATCAAATTTTAACAGATGAGGAGTTGCTTCTTATGGATGAGGAAATAAAGGGGTTGCTTGAGATAAAAATCTATTCCTGGTGAAGATGCTGTGAAAATTGTTGATATGAAAATAAAGGATAAAGGATATTGCTTAAGTTTAGTTGATAAATCAGCAGCAGGGTTTGAAAGGATTGACTCCAATTTTGAAGGAAGTTCTACTGTGGCTAAAATACTTTCAGAAAACATTGCATGCTACAGATAAGACTTTCATGAAAGGAAGAGGGACACAATGCAGCAAATTTCATTGTTGCCTTCTTTTAAGAAATTTCCAGAGCCACCCCAACCTTCAGCAACAGCCTCCGTGATCAGTCAGCAGCCTTCAACATTGAGGCAAGACCCTCCACAAGCCAAAAGATTATGACTTGCTGAAGACTCAGAAGATGTTCATCATTTTTTTGGAATAAAGCAATTTTAATTAAGGTATGTCATTGTTTTTTAGATCATAATTTTATCACACACTTAACAGACTACAGTATTGTGAAACATAACTTTCATGTATTTTTTGCATTATTTGCTTCCTTGCAGTAGTAATGTGAAAGTAAACCATCCAGATCTTTGACATATGCCTATATAAAGAAGAATGATTGCACTGGAGTGGGGTAAGGAAGGGATGGATGAATAAGTGAAGCTCAGGGGATTATTAGCGATGGTGGTATTATTTTCTTGTAGGAAGACCACCTCTCTACATCTAATTTAGCTAATTTAGATTTCTTTGTGTCATCAGCTCTCTGATGATTTTGGAAATCTGATATTGCCATAAATATATGTTCTTTGCTGCTTTTTGTATACTATCTGGAAGGAGACATTCAGCATTAGAAATTTTAAAAATTAATATGAAACCACTTATTGAACATTACTACATTTATAATAATATTTTAATAACTATTTACATAAAGATCAGAAACTAAAAGCTGTAGATCAATCTACAGCATGAGGTAGCTTTCAATTGTGAATTCATTTTGTCATTTTTACCACAAGTTTCAGAGGTGTGCCTATGATATTATTTTCAAGTAAAAAGAATCTAGGATTCAAAAAATATCCTTCACTTAATGTGAAAGAAGATGACCAATTAGGAAAACATCAACATAAGAAGGGGTATGGATTAAGAAGGTCTGCTTTCAGGTGGGAGTGGATATCCTCTGGTTGTTGAGGACCTACTTGATGACTGTGGTAAAGAACTGCACATACAGTAACAAGGAGAAGAAGGAGGCTACTTCTCCTTGTAGGAGAAAATGGGATATTTCCTGCACAGGTATAACTATATTAGGGCCTATATAAAGAGAACTTTTATTCAATAACTTTGATTATTCCCTTGGACCAAACTGAGGTCCATCCTCAGGCAAAGTTCCAGATATTTCCATTAGAATGGAGCAAGATATATATATTAGGAGAATTTCATTCTGTTTTGTTCATTTTTTTCTCTGCAGGACAATGACATTTAATCATTTCATTCCCTGTTTTTCACTCAATCTTTTGGTCTTTGTTTCCTGATATTCCATGAAAAGTTGAAAATTTCTTTCAGAAACTGAGGATTGGCCACTGGGACTTTCATCCACTCATGGGTGTTTGTTACTGACATGTGATACTGTAGTGAGATATTGTCATGCTTAATCCTTGATCTCTTCAGAAGTTCAGCTCCTCAAGTCTCCAAGGCAAAACCAACTGAACTTACCAGGAGATCACAGTAATGTAGGCAGTCACAGGTAGACTTGAACATGAGGAAGTAATAGCAGGTGAACTGGAGGAGTACAGAATGCAGCAGCCCTGCCCAGGCCTGAAATGTATTAAATAATTCATTGTGTATGGGGAGCCTGAGAAAAATGTCTATACCTGAAACAAGGGAGACTGAGCCCAGGAGGAGATGAAGCACATTCAACAATGAAGAAAGTAATGAATAGAATGAGCAGGTGCCCAGGAGCCTCCTCTCCACCCCGATACTCCTCTGTTCAGTAAAAGACCCTGGACCCTGGAAGTTTATCCCAACCTCTCACCTGCCTGATAAATCCCCAGTTGAAGCCTGGGATGTAACACAATTGGACATCGATGACATTGATGACTGTCCCTTTCTAGGAAAAGGATGCAAGAAATTCTCGCTTAGAATGAGTCCTGCTTTCTAATGAAGTCTTCCCCTAGCTCTGCTGACTGAGGTGATCTTACTATCTGGGTTCCCTCTGCACAGCTCACTCCTTAGTCCAATCCCTCATTCTCCCAGTTGCTGTTGCCTGTCCCTGGTGTTTGCAGCCTGTGACAATGGAAGCCCAAGTTTCTGGGTCCTGGAAGCCCAGGTCATCTTCTTAGTCTCCACTTGTGGTGCATTTCTTGCTGCTCCAGTTCATTATATCAGGATATCTGTGTAGTTATTCTTGATCATCTTATCTAAGGGAGTGAAAAGTGAAAGAATAGGGATACTTGGGCCAAATAGGTGTTCATATGTAGTTACCATCACCATGAAAACCTTGAGCAGGGCTTTGGAAGGGGCTAGGTTAGGGTCAATCATGTAAGAAGGGAAGTCCTCCACCTAACATAAGAATTCCAAGCAGCCTCTCCACTTGGCTTCAGACTCAGGTTCTAACCTTGTACCCTGGGTCTCCAGGAAGCAGCAATCTCCAGAAAGTTGCTTAGCCTTGTGTAACTGATTTAGGGATGGTCTGCTCTTCTAATTAGTATTTTAACTTGACAAGTCATTTTCTGTGAGTTCCAAGCATTTCTCCATGAATGTGGAACATCTCCTGATTCAACAGAGGACCTAGAACTGATGGATGGAAGAAGATGAGAGCTGACAGTAATTCCATGGGAAGAGTGGCTCTGGTTTAGGGAGTAGGATAGGGCTGTTTTAGGGCATTCCAAAGGCTTTGAGGACTATCCTCCCTGCAGATACAGACACTCTCTGTTCCCTGTGATGGCTGTTGTCCATCATCATCTCTCCATCTGTTGTCCTGGCTGAGTCCAATGTCCTGTGGAGTAGATGTTGCAACTCCACCATGTTTCTGGGCCCAGTTGGCACATGGACAACCCAAAGACTTGAGTCTCTAGCTGTACAACTACAAATACCAGCACCAAGTTTTGGCTTATATAGAATGGACAAATGAGCCATGTGCAGGGAAGACATAATTGAGTCCAATTCTGTCATGCTCAGAAGCACAAATTCTGAGGTAGGGTCCACTGGCTAGGCTCAAAACTTCAGAGCTATCTGCCCTGGCCATTGGAATGGGTGTCTCCAGAGCCATCAGGAGCCCCACTATTTGGGATAGTATTCACTTTGGCAGTCTATGAGATCCTGCTGAGATGTGTGTAACCATTACCTATGGGATAACCTCCCAACTGACTTTGAAGTCTCTTAGGCAAATAAACTCATTTCTCTTTGCCTTTCCCCTTTTTATCTGAGGTCTTTTTCCAGTTGCATTGCTAGTTGATGCTTGGTAGCAATCTGTCAGTGCCAGGGTGCTTATTCCTGGGAGTCATGTCCCATGCTGGGGGAAGGTAATGCATTTATATGCTGAGTTTGGCTTAAAGAGCGGCTACAGTTGAGCAACAAAGAGGTTCTCAGGAGGCAAACCCTAGGCACCCCATAACAATAGATTTAGTTTGAATATCTAGAACAAAGGCTCATAAGCCTGACCACAATGGAAGGAAATTGGAAATCAGTAAGGGCCAGAGAACCAGATTAGACACAAAGATATGGAAGTTTAACAGCACACTCTTAGACCAACAGTGGGTCAAGGAGGAAATCTAAAAAGAAATCAGTAACTACTTGGAAACAAATGAAAATTAAAACACAACATATCAAAGCCTAGGGGATACAGCAAAAGCTGTATTGAGAGGGAAATTCATAGCCATAAATTCATATATCAAAAAAGAAGAAAGAGCTAAAACCAAAGACCTAGCTGAACACACAGAGTAATTGAAAAAAGAACAAACTAAACACAAAGGAAGGAGAAAGAAGGAAATAGCAAAGATTAGAGCAGAATAAAGTAAAATAGAAACTAAGAAAGCACTAGAGAAAATAAACAAAACCAAAAGCTGGTTCTTTGAGATTATCAATAAAATTGACAAGCCCTTAGCCAATCTAAGAATGAAAAAAAGAGCACAAATTCAAATAAACAAAATAAGAAATGAGGAAGGGGATATCACCACTGACCCCACAGAAACAGAGCGTATCATAAGAGCATACTTTGAGAAATTATATGCCAACAAGATTGATAATTTAGAGGAAGTGGGGAAATTTCTAGAAACTCACAAGCAGCCTACATTGATGAAAGAAGAAATTGATGAACTCAACAGTCCAATTACAAGTAAAGAGATAGAATCAGTCACCAAAAACCTCCCAATGAAGAAGAGCCCAGGACCAAACAGCTTCACAGATGAATTCTACAAAACATTCTGAAAAGAAATAACACCAATCCTGCTTAAGCTCTTCCAAAAAACAAAAGTAGAAAGAACATTGCCTAACTCATTTTATGATGCTAAAATTACCCTATTACCAAAGCCAAAGAAAGATGCCTCAAGAAATAAAATTTACAGACCTATCTCTCTAATGAACTTAGATACAAAAATCCTCAATGAAATACCTGCTAATCACATTAACAACATATCAAATGAATTATACACCATGACCAAGTGGGTTTCATGCTGGGTCTGCACGGATGGTTCAACATAAAAAAATCAATCATTGTAATACTCCACATAAACAGATTGAAAGAAAAAAACCCACATGATCATCTCTATAGATACAGAAAAAGCATTTGACAAAATATAGCACCCTTTCCTGATAAAAACACTGCAAAGATAGAAATAAAGGAAACTTTCTGACCATGATAAAGGGTATATATGAAAATCCCACAACTAACATTTTCTTCAATGGTGATATGCTGAAAGCTTTCCTTCTAAGTTTGGGAACAAGACAAGGATGCTCACTATCACTTCTACTATTTAACATTGTCTTAGAAGTACTTGCTTGAGCACTGAGGCAAGAAAAAGATAGAAAAGGCCTCCAAATTGGAAAAGAAGAAGTAAAAATTTAATTATTTGCAGATGACATGATCCTATACATAGAAAGCCCTGAGAAGTCTACAACAAAACATCTAGAGTTTTTAAATGAGTTTAGTAAGGTTGCTGGCTATAAGATCAATGCTCAAAAATAGTTGCATTTCTGTACACAAATACCAAGCAATCTGAGGAGGAAATCAAGAAAAAATATGATTTACAATAGTAACCAAAAAATCAAATACCTAGGAATAAATTTAACTAAAGATGTAAAGGACTTATATACAGAAAACCAGACAACACTGTTAAAGGAAATCAAAGAAGACTTAAATAAATGGAAGAATAGTCCCTGTTCATGGATAGGAAGACTAAATATCATTAAGATGTCTATCCTACCAAACTGATCTACAGATATAATGCAATCCCAATAAAAGTCAACAGAGCATTTTTTAATGAAGTGGAAAAACTAACTACAAAATTAATTGGAAGGTTAAGAGGCCCTGAATTGCAAAGAACATATTGAAAAAGAAAAATGAAATTGGAGGGATGACACTACCTGAATTTAAAACATACTTTAAAGCTACAGTGTTCAAAACTGCATGGCATTGGTACAAGCACAGACATAGTGATCAGGGATCCAAATTGATAGTTCTGATATAGATCCTCACATATACAGTCATCTGACATTTGACAAGGCCACCAAGCCCACTCAGTTGGGAGAGAATGGCCTATTCAACAAATGGTGCTTGGAGAACTGGATATCCATATCCAAAAGAATGAGAGAGGAATACCATCTCACGCCTTATACAAAAATCAACTCAAGATGGAGCAAAGATCTAAATATAAGAACCAAGACCAGAAAGACCTTGGAAGATAATGTAGGGAAGCATCTACAGGAGCTTATCATAGGAAATGGTTTCATCAACTTCACATCCAAAGCATGAGCAGCAAAAGAAGAACTAGATAAGTGGGATCTCCTCAAAATAAAAAGCTTTTGCACCTCAAAGGACATTATCAAGAAAGTAAAAAGGCAGCCTATGCAATGGAGAAAATATTTGGCAACCATATATCTGATAGGAGCCTAATATCCTGCATATATAAAGAAATCTTACACCTCAAAAATAAAAAGACAAACAACCTATTTAAAAAATGGGCAAGTGACCTAAAAAGACACTTCTCCAAGGAAGAAATACAAATGGCTAAAAAGCACATGAAAGATGCTCAACATCACTAGCTATTAGGGAAATGCAAATCAAAACTACAATGAGCTACCATCTTACACCCATTATAATGAGAGCTATTAAAAAAAAAAAACAGTGAACTGCAAGTGTTTGAGAGGATGAGGAGGAATGGGATTTTACTAATGCCATCCAGTAACATTTCCAGCTTCTTTTCCTGTTAACATAATCCACTGATTTTACATTCCTTGATAACTGAATTTCAGAGCTAAGAGATTGGGTTGGGGTAAGTATGAGTAATTTTAAGCAGTTATTTGTTGAGACTAGTTGAGGGAGATTTCTACATTAGAGGAT
>JAQZBX010059693.1:0-17453 GCA_029593785.1 Cabassous unicinctus
TCTCAATATATAATTAATTACACCTTGGTATAGTGCCATTGATCTGCCTGGGGAAACACCTTAGGACAGGTCTCCCCTAGTCATGGTAGGGATATTGCTAAGAATATTCATTCATTCACTTATTCAACAAGTATTTGTGGATGACCTATTTTGTGCCAGGCATAATTCCTCATGCTGGCAATAGAACAATGAAAAAACAGGAAAAAATACCAGCCCTGAAGGAGCTTATATGCTAGGTGGGGGTGGGTGGGATTTACATAATATGTAAGTAGATTATTTAAAACATGTGGAGGTGAGAATGCTATGGAAATAAAGTGAAAGCAATGTAGTGATTTTGGAAAGTGATGGGGGGCGAAGAATATATTTGTAAAGGCTGTCATGGAGGGCATCACCATGAAGGGTCTCTTGAGCAATACTTGAAGGAAGAATAAGTCATGAATGCAGATATCTGTAGAAGAAAATCCCATCAACAACTTCAATGTGGGGGTAAGGTCCTGGTGTGTTCAAAGAGTAGCCAGGGCACTAGTGGGGCTGGAGAGCAATTGAGTTTTTAGTCAGTGATGAAGTTGAGATTAGGGGTGGGGGAAGTTTGGACTGGGGCAAGATGGGGAAGGGCAGTTTACTTAGGCCTTGGGTTCTCCTCTGAGTGAAATGGAGGCCACTAGAATGTATGAGTGGAGGGTAAGTTGTTTAACTTGTATAGCTTACAGTTTTCCTTCCATCCTTCCTTCCTTCCTTCCTTCCTTCCTTCCTTCCTTCCTTCCTTCTTTCCTCCCCTTCTCCTATTTTTCATTCCTTCCTCCTTCATCCCTTCCTTTCCTTCCTTTCCTACCTTACCTTCCTTTCCTTCCCTTCCTTTTTTATATTCTCTTTCTCCCTTTCTTCCTCACTCTATCTCTTAAAATTTTTCTGAGATAATCACTTTGGTGCCATCTCATTGTTGGCCTTTGTTGATAGTTTTTTCTCATTCAAGTTGAAAATTTCCTGATTCTTGGCATGACCAGTGATTTTTTTTTATTGTATCTTAGGCATTAGGGTTATGTGACTCTGGATCCTATTTAATCTTCTTTGCAGGATGTTACCCTGTTGAAGTTCATGATGCAGGTCCAAATGGAGGTGGATTTTTATTTCCCTACTGGGGTCCAATAGACACCACCCAGCAAAAATGAAGCAAAAGGCCCGACCTTACCTTGTAAATTTTCACAACACTTTGTAGCTTATGGGTGAGATAGATGTTCAGCTCCCGGCTTCGCCTCACTGATAACAGGGAGAGAAGGAATAGAGGGAGGAGAAGCAAAATGTTGACTATCACCAACTTGATTTGAGTCATTCCACCTCACTGCTGTTGAGTGAGGGTGGAGTTTCAGCTGCCTGATGCACCCTCCTTACTCTACCACTACAAAAGCAAAGAATCTATTTCAACCCCTCACTGTGTCTTGTTGCTGCCAGCTGCCCATTCATCTCCACTGCCACCTTGGGCAGTTTTTCCTTTGGAGTGTGTGTGAGTGGGTGGACATTAAAAAAGGTTTTCTTCTGTCATTTCCTAGTCCTTTGACTAAGGAGAGCAAGCTCTTTCTCTGCTGACTAGGGAGAGCAAGCTCTTTTTCTGCAGCAGTTGGTTCTGGATTGTGGGCTTCTCTAGCACCCTGTTTGGGATATGTAGAAGGCAAAAGGAAGTAACTGCCACATTTTTCCTCAAGTCCTAAGGTCCTTAACTAACTTGCTTTTCACCTTCCAGTCTTCAGAGGCTTCCTATATTTATTGTATATTTACAGGGATTTTTGTTGTAAGATGGAGGGCTGCCAAAGAATGTAATTACTCCATCTTGACTGAGCCAGAAGTCTGATAGTTGGATTTATCAGACAAACTGTGTCACATTTTATACAGAATGAGTGTGATATATGGATGCCTGGACCACAGGCACAAAACAGAATCAATGGTCACTGATCTATAATCCTTGTTTTGGGCAATCTCAAATAGAAATCTCTTTGTCACTTTCACTCATATTGTGACCATATTTTCAGGGACCCACATTACCAGAAGGTGTGGAGGGACTTGATTTCTTTTCTTGGCTACTACTTGTGGGATGTTGACTTAGCACTTGTCCTTCTCCTCTCTACTTAAAGACATATCAGGAGTGATAACACTGGATGTTGGGAGGGAGGCTGTCCCCAGCCTTTGCTTTTTCTCATTACTTTTGAGGACTGTTTAGTTGACCTCCTGGGAAGGTCATTAGCAAATAGGAACTTGTGCATCAGTGTCTCCAAGATGCTCTGTCCTTGGTGCTCAGTTTGTGAGGCAAGATATGCTTCTGGCTACAGGTCTGCTGTGTTTTCAGGGCTCATAAATATCTCTTAAGGTTTTTTGTTGCTTACTGTAGAACCTTGTTCCTTTCATCAAGTAGTCTCCAAGTCAGATGTTCAAAGGGCTACTCCAGGATGAATCTTGCCTAATTTTATAAAGAGTTACTTACTGGACCCTTAAAACCTGCTAGGTCCTGATTAGAGGTTCTTTATCTCATGATGATTATTTATGCTTTGTCTAGAATAAATGCCCTAGAGAAGATCTACCAACCTAGATAACTGAAACAGATATCCAGGACCTCCATGGACATCACAGGGATCAGATCCAACATGCTGTGGTGTAACTTGGAGTTGCTCTCCAACTTCCTTCAACTCACTATTAGATATGGGCCATTTTGAAATAGCTGTTAGTGCTTTTGAGGAAGGAACAAGACTTCATGTGGTTACCTAAGGTTTAGAAGCAACCTGGACAGAACATAAAACTTAAGATTGAGAATAAGTTTAAATCTGGACAAAGAGTAAACAGTGACTACATTTTGGTGAGAGAACTTTTGGATCCTGATATTTTGATAACATATTTATACTCCACTTTTGGGCAAATATTTGTGCTCTCAATGTAGAAGAAATAAGCAGTCAAGGTTATTTGTGTTATTTCTCAAGAGTCCAATTTATAGCTAATTTTTATTTCAAAGAGGAAGCTTAATGTAGTGATTAGATCCATGAACTCTGAAGTCAGAAAGGTTGGCTTTTAATCCTAGTTCTGCCTTTTACCTCTGTATGTCACAGATTCCTCATCTGAAGAAAGTATTACCTACCTGATTGAGCTGTTGAGAAAACATATATGTGTTTATATATTGCTTAGAAAAGATCCTAGTATGAATTAAGTGATGCTTCTGAGTTAGCTTTTATTATTCTTTATTCATTTACTAAAAAAGCCTATTACATGAGTTTATTCACTTTTGTAAAATTCAGAAATTATTTAAGGAAAGTATTTTTTGTCTGGAAAAAAGAAAGCAACGTTATTTGAAAGTATTAAAGGTGTTTGTTTTAAAAAGACTGAGAGAAGCTGTTTGGCAAATGTTTTCAAAGAAAATCTTGTCAGACTGAGGATTGAGTAAAGAAGGCAAAAAACATTGTCTTTTGATGCTCCAGATTGTCATTCCCTCACAGAATTTTTAACAACTAGCAAAAATCAGCAGCATCCTCCTCAAATCTCTGGTAATGATTTAAAGGGTTGTAGTAACTGAGTGTGTGCTGAATTCAGAAAATACAGCTTACACAAGGTAGCAGTCCATGGCTCCTTGCTAGTCCCTTCCCATTGCCTTTCCTGATGTGGTAAGGAGCTGGACTATACCCCTATTGTGAATCCCTGGTTGTATTCCAGAGGGATCAGAGTAACTCCTATGCACATACTGGGGCACCTGCATGTCAGTGCCAGTCCATCAGGTGGCAGTGTGAAAAACTGAACAAGGAAATGCATGTCTGCTTAGCCTCCCAGAATTTGCCCTGTTAGCAGAAGCAGCATGCAAACAGCTAATATAGTGTAAGAAACAGTTAAGTCAAAGTTACCTGGGAAATGGATCATGGGTTTTAAGGCAAACAATAGAGTGTGGACAGGGAGGGGGAAAAGGCTATTTCATAGGGTATAGCAGGAGCATATGGGGGAATTCCTAATGCCATGAGTGAACACAAGTTCAGTCTCAGAAAATATAGAGCAGAATTTCCACTTCACTTTTGCTTCGGGATGATCTTTTTGATGGGAAGGTAAAACTGTGAGGGAGAGCAGTACCCAATGCATAGCCAATTTGCAAAGACTGTGAAATGCATTTATTTGTGTTGATTTATCTGTTTTTCTTAGCTCCTGGCAATCAAAGAAATCTGTCATATTGCAAGCTGGATACAAAATTAAAGAACAAACACCTCAGGGACTAAATTCCAGAATTAAAACCTTAAAATGTACAATGTGTAACAATAGATTATAAGACAAACAAACAAGATATGATTGCCCACTCAAAGGAAAAAGATAAAAACCCAGAAATCATCAATGAAGAAGAACAGACTTACAGACTTTGGATATACCAGAAAAAGGCTTTTATAAAATGATCTTCAATATTGTCAAGGAGATAATGGATAACACAGAGAAGGAACTAAATATATCATGAAACTAACAATTGAAAAAAAATGAGATCTCAATAAAGGTATAGAATTTATTAAAAGTACCAAAACAAATACTGGAGTTGAAGAACATAATAAATGAAAATATTCCTTAGGAGTGTTTCAACAGCAGAGTGGAGCTGTTATAATTTGTCTGATGAATGCTAAAGACCAAGAGAGCATTCTTTAAGCTTCAAAACAAAAGCAACATGTCACATACAAGGGAAACCCAATAAGACAAAGTGCTAGTTTTACACCAGAAAGCAAGGAGGCAAAAAGGCAATAGGCAGTGTGATGAAATATTTAAAGTGCTGACAGAAAGTAATTGCCAAGCAATAATTTTATATCCAGTTTGTCATGGTAAGGCCCATGTGTCAACTTGGCTGGGTAGTGGTGCCCAGGTTTTCAGTCATGCAAGTAGTGGCCTAATTGATACTATGAGGACATTTTGTGGACTTAAATCATCAGTGAGTTGATTGCATCTAGCAGTTTGACATTGTTTATTAATTCCAAGAATAGATATTGCATTATATTTGTGAACTGGTCTGTTCCCCTGGGTGTTATTAAATTGTGATTAGGGCTTTGACTGGGCAACATCAGTAGGGCATGGAGTCCCTGTCCCTTGGTGGGGACTCACAGATAAAAGACATGGCAAAGGGCACAGTTGGAGTTCTGATGCTGAATTTTGAGCTGGATCTGGGAAGTGAACACACAGGAGAAGAACACAGAGAAATAGAGATGGCTCTTAGACATGGCAGAAGCCCTGGGGAGAGAGCCATTCACCTGATAGTATACAGCTGGCCTTGTGGAGAGAGGTAAAGCTTAGAGAGCATCATAGTCTACAGCTGACCTTCAGGAGATAGCAAAGGAGCTGAGCCTGGAGACAAGCAAGCCCTGGGAAGAGAGTAACCCAGGAAGCCTGAACCCTCACAGACATCAGCAGCCATATTGTCCCAAAATGTGACAATAGACTTTGGTGGGGGAAGTAACCTATGCTTTATGGCATCGCAACTGTGGGCTCTACCCCAAATAAATACCCTTTATAAAAGCCAACAGATTACTGGTATTTTGCATCAGCACATTTTGGCTGACTAATACAACATCTATGAATGACTACATCTACAACCAGCTGAGGAGATTGCCTACAGCAATGACAGATGTCTCATCCAATCAGTTGAAGGCCTTCAAAGGAAAAGTGATTTCAGCAGTCAGGGAGAGAATTATCATCTCTTCCTCAGACAGACAGCTTCTCCTGTGGAACTATTTCATTGAAAACCTTCATTGGAGTTCCAGGCTTGTAGGCTGTCCTACAGAATTTAGACTTCTGCATGCATATGGTCATGTGAGACAATTTTATAAAATCTCATATTTACAGATATCTCCTGTCAGATCTGTTTCCCTCAAGAACCTGACATAGTTGAAGTTAAGTTGTTATCAAATCAAAATTGATTGTTATAGATTTAACAATCTATAGATGATTAATAGATGATTATAGATGATTTATAGATGATAAATTTAACCCCATATAAACACAAAGCAAACATCTGAAAAATATGCACAGAAAGAAATGAGAAGGGATAAAAATTGTTCACAAAAAAATCAAATCAATATGAAAGGAATAATAGAAGAATTGAAGCATATGAAAGATTTAAGATGCACAAACTAAATGGCATAGCTATGCTATATTTCAAAGAAGTGTTTAAAAATCTTGTAAGGTCTTCTCTGTTCCCTTACATGAGGTATCATTGCCATGTCCACCTCCCAGACACCACTGCCATACTGAACATGAGAGACACAGGGCTCACAGATTGTTGGCTTAAAGTATAAAGTGTAGACTTGGTTTATTTATGCACAGCTTCACTCTTCACATTTAAAGACAGGAAAAATAGATAGTGAGATTTTTAGCTTTTGGAAGGCATAAACATACTACAAAGAAACTGGGAATACTGTAAATAAGAAATGAAAATATGAATAATCTTCCCCTCAGCATTTTAAATTCTAATAATATTCCTTATTATGCTTTAAGCAACAGAATATTTTCATATAGAGCCATGATATCACTTTAATTGTGCCATCTCTTTTATTCCAATCATGTAGATTTACAGAAAAAGGAATTGGATATTTCAATGTCAAACTTAAGAACTCTTTCAAAGTCATAAACTATTACTGGTTTTCAAAATAAAAAAGTAGAAGCCACTGAAGTAGTCTAGGTTTTAGTTTGTGATACGGGAAACATAGTTAGCTATAACCCATATAAACACAAAGATCTTTGGGATCTTAACTCTACAAATAATCTGACTCTATCCCTAGTTGAGCCTCTAAATGATGTCAGTTTTTAATTTTGATGAAGTCAACCTTTCAGATATCATCTTTCATGAATCTCATATTTATGTCATATAACATAAATCCTTGCTTTACCAAAGTCACAAAAGCTTTTCTTATATTTTCCCCTGATAATTTTATATTTATGGTTCTTACACACAGTTCTGTTGTCCATTTTAGGTTGATATTTTTGCACGATGTGAGGTAAGGATCTAAGTTCATTTTATTCATTTATTTATGAATATTATGTATAGATGCATATACATGTGTGTATAGGTACATATGTATTTTTTCTTGTAGATATCCAATTGTTCCTCCACTGTTGTTTGGAAAGACTATCTTTCCTTTATTGAATTCTTTAGCACTTTTGTCACAAATGAGTTGACCATGTAAAAGACGGTGTATTTCTGGACTCTCTGGTCCTTTCTGTTGGTCTTTGTGTCTATCCTTATGCCAATACTACATTTTAAAATTATTATAGTTACATTGTAAATTTTGAAATCAGGTAATCCTCCAATTCTGCTTTTTTTTCCTTTCAAATACTGTTGGGATATTTGAGGACATTGTGTTTCCAAACATGCATTATCAGCTTATCAATTTATAAAATAAGAATGAGGGAATTTCATGGGGATGGTGTTGAATCTTTAGGTCAGTTTGGGAATAATTGTCATATTGTCAATATTTATTCTTCCTATCAGTGAACATAATATACCACTCCATTTATTTGGAGATATTTGATTTATCTCAATGATGTATTTTTCAGTGTACAAGTTTCACAACGTTTTATTAAAGTAATTTCTGTTATTTGATGCTATTGTGAATTCAATTGATTTATGAATTTCTTGTTTGGATTGTATTTGCTAGTGTGTAGAAATATAATTGATATTTTATTTTGATCTTGTATCCTGCAACCTTGCTAAACTTCCTTTTAATGGTAGTTTTTTTCCCCTTTGGTAAATTCTTGCAGACTTTCTAAATAAAGCAAATGTCAGCTGAGGGGAAATTTTTACTGAGGTGATGACTGCACAACTCTGTGATGAAAGCTAGAGCCACTTAGTGAACACTTTGGCTAGATTGTGCAAGGCCTGGGACTGGATATCACAGTGAACCATGTGGTGGAAGATGGACTGTGATTAACAGTACAAATATGAGAGTGTTCTCTCATGAAATATAATAAATGTAGAAAACTAATACATGGTGTGAATAAAAGGAGGGTGTGGAAAAATATATCAAATATACACTATGGACCACAGTTAGTGGTAATAGTCTGATTGTATTCTTTCATAATCTATAACAATGTTCCACAACAAAGAAAGGTGTTGGTGGAGGGGTGTTTATGGGAATTCTGCACATTATTGATGATTGTTTTGTAAGTTCAGAAATTCTTTAATAAATAAATATTTGGTACATACACACACACACACACACACACACACATACACACAAGTGTATTACCCACAGGCTTAAAGACAGACAACCTGCTGCTGGATGCTGGTGGGAATATCAACCTTGATTATTTTGGCTTAAGCAACAAATTTATCAGTGATAAGAAGCTGGAAACCTTGTGTGGCAGTCTCCAATATACTGCCCTAGAAATCTGGCAGGGACAAATGTATGATGGGTTTGCTGTTGATGTATGGAGCCTGAGAGTGATTCTCTACATCATTGTGTGCAGGGATCTACTTTTCAATGTCACTGAGCTTCCAGAACCTGCAGAGAATCCATGGACTATATAAATCTTATCAAAAATTGTAAAAATTGGACACTTGTAAGTGAACACTACAGCATATAATGAGCAATCTCTGGGCAAGTGTGGGTTATGAACATCAAGAACTGAAGCCCTATGTGGCACCCCTCCTGGATTAGCAGGTCCCTCACCAGACAGCATGATGATGTCCATTGGATACAGCATAGAAGAGGTAAAGGAATTACTCATGAAAAAGCATAATGAAGTCATGGTAACTAATCTCTTTCTGGGCCACAAAAGATGGATGCAAGAGGCTTCCACCACTGCCCTGTAGCCACAGGCTACACCTGATCAGAAACACAGCTGCAGTCCTTCCCCACACCACATAGAACAACACGGTGTGCCTGCCAAGACCATGCTGTAAAGATACAGTGAACCAACAGTTCCACTTCTGATTCCTTATCCAAAAACATAAAGGAATAAAAGAAGTTCAAGTGTCATGAGAAGGACCAGAGTTCAGGGAGGAAGGACTGGAGCATAGTCAACATTCCTGCTCACACCCTGCCAAGCAAGGAGAGGGAGAAGCTCACCCCTGTCCCTTCAAGGAACAACCTGTTCACCTGTCCACCAGCCCTGTTCAACCATGCAAAACTCCTCTTCTGGATAAGAGCAGCGTTAGCCAGTCCTTCGTTTGGAAGGTCAGAGAAAGCCAGAGTGCACCAGAGTCAGGATCCTCCCAGACTTTGGCTTCAGCCACATAGTCCCAGGTTCTTGCAGAAACAGTTCCTGATGGCCTTGGTGTAGCCTAGCCTGGCCTCAGGGCTGGACCTGAAGAATATCACTGGGAGGAACCCTAGCCCAGCACAAGCTCCCTGCTTGGCCCTTTGGCCACACCCTCTGGATGCATGAGATGCAGTGGTGATGGAGACTCTGATGGAACTAATACTCCCCAAGCTGTTTTCAAGGGAAACCCTGACCAAATGGGGCAACACCAAGTGATTAGCAAGGAGCAGACTTTTCCTGTGGGCTGAGGCCAGTCTCCCCTTTTGGCAACATTCAGGGCCAGTAAGGGGCCATGAAGCAGTTCATTAAGTTTATCTGCAGTAATGCATGCTTGGGGTGTGCCAGCAGTAAGCAAGACAATTGGGGGAGGAAATACCAAGGTGAGATGTTCAGGATCTCCAGGAGGCCCAGCCACACTCATGGAATTTGAAGTAGAGGATGAAAATCATGAGCTAGGTTGATCACAAAGAGATGATGCAGGAGATCTGTAGAGGTGCACTATACACTTGATTGTGAGTGGGACCTGATCAAATGTTACAGGTTGCAGTGCATGTGGTGCAGTGGGTACACTATGGGGTGAAGTAAAATGAATATCTGGGATCTCCAGGGCCTTTAAAACTATTACTACCAGACTAAGAAATGAACTTCACCTTAAAGTGCTCCTAAGACCTGACTGGGAGACTAGAGGAGGGGCACTAAGGCCTTTGCTGTCGTGGCCACTCCGCACACTGTGCAGGTGGAATTCCAGAGATTGGACTGGTATGTTTCTCCTGGGTCCCTCTTCCCTTGCCCTGTCCTTCTTCACATCTGATAGTGAGGGCCAGTGACCATAATTTTGATGCCACCACATCTCATGGAATACTGTTAAAGCAGAAACTCCTTAGTGATTTTCGTGGTAATGATTTTGTAGGATATGAAGGTGCTGGGAGCCTCTTCAGTGGAACCCTGTTGAAAACCTGCTATGACATCTGCCTATCTCCACCCTGCCCTGAACAATATCCTCAAGCCTGATGTGAGATATGCCACAGCAGAATATATGGGTTGTTCAGGTCCCACTCATGGCTCTTGTATTCAGCACCTGCTGATATCCCATATCATCACTTTGAGCTCCCTTCAGCTCATGATCCTCATCCTCCATCAAAAGTTTAATGAGGGAAGCAGATGAGGCTCAAGCACTTGGGTGCCCACCTACCACATGGGAGGTCCTGGGTTTGGTTCTCAGTGCCTCCTAAAAAGATAAGCAAGACAATGAGCTGATGCAAGAGGCTGGCATGGTAAGCTGATGCAAGAAGATGACACAATGAGACGATGATGCAATGAGATGATGATGCAACAAGATGATGATGCAAAAACATGATGACACAACAGGGAAACACAATGAAAGACACAAAAAGTTGGAAGTGGTGGTGGCTTAAATGATTTGACATCCCCTTCCAACATGGGAGGTCACGGGTTCAGTTCCTGATGCCTCCAAAAAAGGAAGATGAGCAGACAGCGAGTGCAAAAACAACAAGGTGGGGGAGTAGAGAAATAAATAAATAAAATAAAACTTAAAAAGAAGGTTTAAGGAATTTACTTTGGCTTTTGGAGGATTAAGATATCTCCCCTAGGTATTTGCTATGAGGTTCCTTGAGATTCCTTCTGGCAAACTTGACATGATTATATCAGCATATAACCTCAAAGAAATTCCCATTGGCTCCCTGTTGGTCCTTACTGTTGCTAGAGCTAGAGGCTAGGGTCCCACTACAGCAGGGGTTCTTATACATTTTTTGTTCCTTGGAATCCTTTGCCAGCCTGCTGAGAACCACAGGCCCCTTATAAGTCCACACTATTCTGTATATTATTTAATAAATATATCACACCTGCACCAACATATCCCCACAAGAGTAATGTTATTTTGAATTTCAATTCAAACTCATGGAAACCTTGTTAACAACTCCTGTACTACAGGGAAAACATATCTGATAACCTACCTGTGGGAACTTCTCTACATGGACAGAACTCTCTTTGAATTCAGGCTAGGAATTTGTTTCTTTTGGGGGGTCCATCCCTGCTGATAATCTTGTGAATAGAGGGGAAGCCATAGAGCCATGCTGCAGAAATTGCAAGCCCACAGTCTTTCCCTTTGAGACTCTGTGGGGTCCAGTCCAGAAAGCCCAATGAGCTGCTGTGAGCTGTTTTTGATTCCTGGTGCTGGTGAATGGGTCTGGGAGATGGCATCAAAATCAGAATTAGGTTGTGTATCTATAAACCTACAGTGAACATTCCAAAATGGTAATTAAGAAAGCAATTCTGTGACTTCCAGGATGGAGAGTTCAAAATATTCACATATAAACAGAAATTAAGAGAGTATGTCAATAAGAAACCAGCACTTCAAGAAATACTAAAGGAAGTTCTAAAAGTTGAAAGGAAAAAATCAAGGGAGAGAGAGTTGGAGGAGAGTTTAAAAATATCTACAAAGAAAAAAACAGAAACAAAACAGCATATGACATACATTAATCCAGAGAAAATATGGCTGAAGTAAGAAATTCATTGTGAGTAATAACACTGAATGTTAATGGAATAAATTCACCACTCAAGAGACACAGATTGGCAGAATGGAGAAAGAAACATGATCCATCTATATGCTGTCTATAAGAAACCCACCTTCGACCCAGGGATTCAAGGAGGCTGAAAGTAAATGGCTGGAAAACAATTTTACAAGCTAACAATAGCCAGTAAAGGGCAGGAGTAGCTATACTAATAGCAAACAAAATAGACTTTAAATGCAAAACTATTGTAAGAGACAAAGATGGAGGCTATATATTCGTAAAAGCGGTAATCTCTCAAGAAGAGAGAACAATCATAAACATGTACGTACCTAATCGGGGTGCCTCAAAATACATGAGGCAAACTCTGGAAAAGCTAAGTGGAGAAATAAATGCCTCTACAATTATAGCAGGGGACTTTAATACACCATTATCATCATTAGACAGAACATCTAGACAGAGAATCAATAAACAAGCAAAACTATCAACAATACATTGGAGGACCTGGACTTAATAGACATATACAGAACATTACACCCAAATGCAGCAGGATTTACATTCTTCTGGAGTGCACATGGATCTTACTCCAAGATAGACCACATGCTAGGCCACAGAACAACTCTCAATGAATTCAGAAAGATTGAGATTATGCAAAGTAATTTCTCTGATCACAATGGAATGAAATTGGAAATCACTAAGGGCCAGAGAAACAGGTTAGGCACAAGGATATGGAAGTTAAACAACATACTCTTAGACAAACAGTGGGTCAAGGAGGAAATATCAAAAGAAATCAGTAACTACCTGGAGACTAATGAAAATGACAATACAACATATCACAACGTATGGGATGCAGCGAAAGCAGTCCTGGGAGGGAAGTTCATAGTCATAAATACATATATTAAAAAAGAAGAAAGAGCTAAAATTGAAGACCTAACAGCACACTTGGAGGAATTAGAAAAACAACAACAAACTAAACCTAAAGGAAGTAGAAAGAAGGAAATTACAAAGATCAGAGCAGAACTAAATGAAATAGAGAATAAGAAAGCACTAGAAAAAATAAACAAAACCAAAAGCTGCTTCTTCGAGAATATCAATAAAATTGACAAACCATTAGCCAGACTAACAAAGAAAAGAGAGAACAGATGCAAATACGCAAAATAAGGAATGAGCAAGGGGATATTACTACTGACCCCACAGAAATAAAGAGTATCATTAGAGGATACTTTGAAAAATTATATGCCAACAAGAATGATAACTTAGAGGAAATGGACAAGTTTCTAGAAAAGTACAAACAGCCTACATTGATGAAAGAAGAAATTGATGAACTCAACAGTCCAATTACAGGTAAAGAGATAGACTCAGTCATCAAAAATCTCCTAAATAAGAAGAGCCCAGGACCAGATGGCTTCACAGCTGAATTCTACCAAACATTCCTAAAAGAGTGAACACCAATTCTGCTTAAGCTCTTCAAAAAACAGAAGTAGAAGGAATATTGCCTAACTCATTCTATGACGCGAACATTATCCTCATCCCAAAACCAAACAAAGATACCACTAGAAAGGAAAATTACAGACCAATTTCTCTAATGAACCTAGATGCTAAAATCCTCAACAAAATACTTGCTAACCGCATTCAACAACATATCAAAAAGATTACACACTATGACCAAGTGGGTTTTGTCCCGGGAATGCAACGATGGTTCAATAAAAGAAAATCAATCAATGTAATACACCACATAAACAAATAGAAAGAAAAAATCACATGATCATCTCTTTAGATGCAGAAAAAGCATTTGACAAAATACAGCACTCTTTCCTGATAAAAACACTGCAAAAGATAGGTATAGAAGGAAACTTTCTGAATATGATAAAGGGTATATAGGAAAAACCCAAAGCTAACATCATCTTCAATGGTGAAATCCTAAAAGCCTTCCTTCTGAGATTGGGAACAAGAAAAGGATGCCCACTATCACCACTCCTATTTAACATTGCCCTAGAAGTACTTGCTCAAGCACTGAGGCAAGAAAAGGATATAAAAGGCATCCAGATTGGAAAAGAAAAAAGTAAAAATTTCATTATTTGCAGACATGATCCTATACAAAGAAAGCCCAGGGAAATCTACAACAAAGCTTCTAGAAGTTACAAAGGAGTTCAGTATTGTTGCAGGCTTTAAGATCAATGCTCAAAAATCAGTAGCATTTCTGTACACAAATAATGAGATATCGGAGGAGGAAATCAAGAAAAAAATACCATTTACAATAGTAATTAAAAAATCAAATAACTAGGAATAAATTTAACTAAAGATGTAATGGACTTATATACAGAAAACTACACAATATTGTTAAAGGAAATCAAAGAAGACTTAAATAAATGGAAAAATATTCCCTGTTCATGGATAGGAAGAATAAACATCATTAAGATGTCTATCCTACCCAAACTAATCTACAGATTTAATGCAATCTCAATAAAAACATATTACAAAGCTACAGTGATAAAAACTGCATGGTATTGGCACAAGGATAGACCTGCTGACCAATGGAATCGGATTGAGAGTTCTGATATAGACCATCACATATACAGTCATCTGATATTCGACAACGCTACCAAGTCCACTCAGTTGGGAAAGAATGGCCTCTTTAACAAGTGGTGCTTGGAGAACTGAATATCCATTTCCAAAAGAATGAGAGATTAATACCATCTCACACCTTATACAAAAATCAACTCAAGATGGATCAAAGATGTAAATATAATAGCCAAAACCATAAAGACCTTGGAAGATAATGTAGGAAAGCATCTTCAGGCATTGTAATAGGAAATGGTTTCATGAACTTCACAGCCAAAGTACGAGCAGCAAGCGAAAAAAATAGATAAATGGGATCTCCTCAATATTAAAAACTTCTGCACCTCAAAGGAAGTTATTAAGAAAATAAAAAGGCAGCCTACCCAATGGGAGAAAATATTTGGTAACCATATATCTGATAAGAGCCTAATATCCTGCATATATAAAGAAATCCTACACCTTGAAAATAAAAAGACAAAGAATCCATTTAAAAAATGGGCAAGTGACCTGAAAAGACATTTCTCCAAGGAAGAAATACAAATGGCTAAAAAGGACATGAAAAAATGCTCGACATCGCTTGCTATCAGGGAAATGCAAATCAAAACTACAATGAGATACCATCTTACACCCATCAGAATGGCAGCTATAAAAAAAACAGCAGACTCTAAGTGTTGGAGAGGGTGTGGAAGAATAGGAACCCTCATTCACTGCTGGTGGGATTGTGGAATGGTCCAGTCACTGTGGAGGACAGTTTCGCGGTTCTTCAGAAAACTACCAATAGATCTTCCATATGATCCAGCGATTCCACTTCTGGGTATATACCCAGAAGTACTGAAAGCAAAGACACGAACAGATATATGCACACCAATGTTCATAGCAACATTGTACACCATTGCCAAAAGTTGTAATCAGCCACGGTGCCCATCAACAGATGAATGGATAAGCAAAATGTGGCCCATACATACAATGTTACATTATCCAGCTGAAAGAAGGAATAAAGTGCTAACACACAGAATAACATGGATGAATCTTGAAGACCTTATGTTGAGTGAAGCAAGCCAGGCATTGAAGGATGAACAGTATATGACCTCATTGATTTGAACTGAGGAAAGAGAACATTCTCTGAGAACCATTGTCTGAAAGATAGGTTAACAAGGGAGAGAAAGACAAGAGAAGGCAGTGAGCCATCACCCATATGGACATAATCTATGGTAAAGGGATAGAGTATAGTTGCATATTGAAGGAAGGACAGATGGGTAGTGATATTACTGGGTTTGGTGGTGCAGGGTTGACAGATGGGTAGATTAGGAAGGGCATGTAACTATGAATCTTGTCATTCCATGTGTCAAGACTGTGGAGTGTCATATGTCACAGGGGGAAGGGGTGGAAGGAACAGTTAAGATCCAATGGGGTATTTAGAGGTCACGGGAAATGCTTCTCATTGCCTTACATTAATGGACACAGGACATGGTAAATATCATCAAAAATTATTAAACTGTACAGTCTAAATTGTAAACTATACTGTAATACATCAACAATGCTTAGTTGCTGTACTTTACTATCTGTATAACTGTTATAACAATGCTAACATCCATTTTTAAAAAAGGTTTTAATATGGGGTGGGGAAGGGGGAGGGAGGTTGAGTATGTGGGAGTATTTAGTATTCCGTGTGTGACTCTGCTGTGACCTAAAACTTCTTTGAAAATTAAATGAGAATTTGGGAGACACTGGGGAATGAGAGGGGAAAGGTGTCATGGTACACTGGACATCCGATAATGCAGCGATAAAAGGAAAAAAGAATAATTTTTTTAAAAAAGATTTATTTTTTTTTTATTTTTTTCCCAGTTTTTTGAATGTCCCAATCCACTAATTACATCTTATTTTTAGTTTAGTTTCTTTTTTTTTTCTTCTGAGCTTCCTTGTTCTTATCTCTTGCATTTAAGCTTATCGTTATTATTTCCTTATCCTACTAATTGTATTTCGTTAATATATGGGCTTTATGTTCAGGGAAGTTTTGGATCACAGAACGGTTACAATGGGGGCTGTAAAAGTTCATTGGTGGGGGGTGTCTGGGATGTGGGATTCATGGGAGTAAGTCCATCTGAATATACATGAAAGATATATAAAATTGTTCAAATGATCAAGGGATGGGGCATGGTCACAGAGGACAGACAATCACTCAATAAATGAGGGAATCTGAATTCCCAGCCTGGAGAACTCTGCCACATTCTTCAAGGGAGTAGCAGCAGCAGCAGTCCTCTGAGTGCAGAGGCAGTGTCTGGCAAATGTGGATGACCTACTGATGGGTTTTTATTATTAAGGACTAGCCTTATGAGTCTTTGCTCATGTAATTGAAACTTAACCTACTGTTATGGGGTGCTTAAGGGTTGCCATCTGAGAGCCTCCTTGTTCAAATGTGGCCTCTCTCTAAGCCAAACTCAGCATTTGAATGCATTACCTTCCCCTCAACGTGGGACATGACTCCCGGGCATGAGCCTCTCTAGCAACGAGGGATTAATACCAAGTGCCAACTGGCAACATGATCGGAAAAAAAACTTGAATAAAAGGGGGAAAGAGTAAAGAGAATTGAATTTATGTGGCTAAGAGACTTCAAAGAGAGTCGGAGGTCATCCTAGAGGTAATGCTTACGCACACCTCACTAGGATCTCATAGAACACCAAAGTGGATATCACCCCACACAGAGGATCTCCTGAGGGCTCTGGAGACACCCAGGTCCTATATAAGTGGGGATAGCTCCAGAGATTGATGCCTTATTAGTGGGCTCGTCTTTGGAATCTGTGTTCCTGACAGTGACAGAGTCAGACTCAAATAAGTCCTCCCTGCACATGGTCCATCAGTCCCTTCTATTCAAACCTATATGTGATGCTTGAGTTTTTAGGTATACTTAAAGAGACTGGAGCCTCTGGCCTACCTATGTGCCAGCTGTGCCTGCAATCTCGGTGCAGCTGCAACACCTACCCTATGGCTCAATGGACTCATCCAAGTCACCTGGCGAGGAGACGACTATGGGCAATGGCCATCCCAGGGAATGGAGAGGACCTGCAGCTGCAGGCAGGATAATCCCACCCACTGTATCCATGGAATATAAGCCTTCTT
>JAQZBX010059694.1:0-17464 GCA_029593785.1 Cabassous unicinctus
CAGATGGTGCTAGGCTGGACAAAGGCACTGGAGGGGCCAAAGCAGGGACAGTGGCCCCTTCCTGCAACTGCAATCAGCTCTGATTCATGCTGCCCCTCCCAGAGAGCCTCCACTTTGCAGTAGCAAAGAACCCTGGGGGCCTGTAGCCCCCTGTTCATAGGTGCCAAGTCAATAAAGCATTGTCTGTCCTGTCTTTTAAAAAAAAAAAAAAATAAAATAACATTTATGTAAGCAAATGCACATATATGCATATGTACTTATATATCATCTAACAAATATTGGTATGTATTGTGAAAAAATTTGATTTTTACCCACAATAAAACAAACAAACAAACAAACAAAAAACATAATGGTCAATATCTGACGGAACAAACAGTTTCAGTTCACAGGTTGAGCAAAAGTTTTGTTAACAATGCCAGGGACTGGAGGAGTTTGGAATTATTCATTCCGATTTGCAACATTGATACATTTGTGTGAAAACAGTGCTTGGGTTGGGACATTAGAGATGGTTCTCCCTTCAGTACCAAGACAGAAAATAAAAACCAATGAATCTGTTCATTTGTCTCATTCCTCTTATCTCCTTATATTGTATAAAGCCCTGATATCTATGGATTAAACGCCAAAAGTTATAGCTCTGGTCTCTCTCTCTCTGGATTTCCACACTAATGTAAACAGCAAACTAAATTCATCATAGAGCTATCTTTAAAGGAAGATTAGTCTATAGCAAACAAACACAGACAACAACTATTCCTCCTCTATACCACAACGTGCCTGGAGACCTTGCAGAATCTGACACCTGGAGGAGAGGAATGTGGCATGCCCTTTACTGCTCAGTAGCCATCTGATCAATAGCCAACTATGATTTGGTCAGATCCTTCTCATTGCTATCAACGGGTATATAGAAAATATAATGAAGGAGAAAATACTAACATTGAAATCCCTCTTTCCAAGAGCACATTGCATTTGATAGAAATCACAAGAGCCATTTCTTAGTAAATTTAAATACCAAATCAGGAGTCACAGCGACTCAAGATGGCAGCTACCATGGTCTCAGAAAAATTGTGAAAACTGAATACACATCTTTGAAAATAGAAGGAAGACCTAAAACACATTCTCTGAAAGAAGCACCTCCCTTCGCAAGATTTTTTTAAAAAGTAATATAAATAGGTAAATAATTCTAATGCAGTGGTTAACACTGGAGCCAGATCAGTGCTAGCAAAAACATAGAATTTATATAGCATCTTAGTTGTCCTGCAAAACTTTTGGTGCCTTATGTGGTATAAAAGAAAATATGAAGTGCGAATATTCTCGTTGTCCTGATTTGGTGATAATCAGCGTAGGCTAAACATTCGCTATATTAGAAACTATGCATGTGTCCCCAGACCTAGTTTTTCTCCTTAGGTCTGGTTTTTAGAATGCTTTGGTGATAAACGAAGCCTGATTTATTATAAGACCATCCTGCATGGAAAATGACAGTAACTCCAAGTATCTTTGGTCAATCTTAAGAGATATAGCAGGGGGACGGATGTGGCTGAAATGGTTGGGCATCCGTCTCCCATATGGAGGGACATGGGTTCGATCCTCAAGACTTCCTAGCAAAAATTTAAAAAAGAAACATATAGAAGGTGCGTGGGCTGCCAGGTCCCGTGCGTGGGTGCGCCATCAGTCCCCGCGAGCCACACAGCAAGATGATGAAGTAACAGTGACACAAGAAGAGTGACACAAGAAGAGTGACACAAGGGAAAGCCAAGATAAGACATGCAGAAAAACCAGGAACTAAGGTGGCACAGGCGGTAGGACACCTCTTTCCCACATCGGAGATTTGGAGGATCAAATCCCAGTGAAAAGAGGAAGAGAAGGATGAGAAGAGAGGGCAGGAAAAGGACACAGAGAATTGCCCATGAGTGGACACAAAATCAGCAAAAACGGCGGGGGGAGGTGATAAAAATGGATAAAAGTAAATAAATAAATCAATAAATCCTTGAAAAAATGTGTAAGGGCGTAAGATACGGACTATAGTTAGTAGTAATACTTTGACGATGCTCTTTCATAATTTGTTAACAAATGTTTTACAACAATGCAGGGTGTTTGTGGTGGGGTGATGTGTGGGAGCCCTGTGTGATGTTATGCATGCTTGTTTTGTAAGTTCACAATGTTTACTAAACACTTATTGTTTATGTATGTTCATGTATGAATGATATACATCAAGAAATTGTTTTTAAAATGAAAAAAAAGAAAATATGAAAATCCTCCCATGCTGAAGGGACAGTGGTTAGAGCAATTAATCAAAAAGGAAACCCACAGTCCCTATCCTTCATTTCATTTAAATAAGCTTCATTTTCCACAGTAATATATTTTCTAGAGCACTGTAAAGCAAGCTCCCATTCAAGGAAAATTCCTCTTAAGATACTGCAAATGTTATTATGTCTATCCATTTAAAATACATAAATTGTGCTGTAAAAAAAAAAAAAAAAAAAACAACAAAAGAGATCTTTCTACATGTGGAAAACCTCACTTAGTAAACCCCCAAGTATACATTTACCAGAGATGAAGATTTTTTTAAAACAAATCAAGAAATACACTTTTGATATATATATATATAGCTGGTTGAGAATGAATCAACTTGTGAGTGATTTAAAATGACAGATTCTAGGTTCTTACTACTAACATATCTCCAGGGACCCACAAATTTGTAATTTTTAAAAGCTTCTCTGGTGTTTTTGTGGCTACCATCCTTCACCAGTTTATAAGCTGTCATTTGGATATAACACTAGACCACAATGATCTTTAATGAGCAGGGAGCTAGCTCTGGAGTCTACAGAAGGAAAATGTCTCCATGATGACACAAATTTTTAAAAATGGCTCTTTTATTGTGAGGTTGCTATTAATGGTACAAAAACAAATGCAAGAATGTTCTTCTATGAATTAGAACAAATGTGGTGATAAATGGGAAAAATACAACTAATGTAATATAAAGACTGTAGTTAACATTAACATTGTAATATTTTTGCTGCAATGGCAAAGGAGGTACTATATTAATGCTAAGGTCAACAGTAGGGTATTATAAACGGAAATGGGATTTTTTCTTTTGGAATAATAAAAATGTTCTAAAATTGACTAAGGTGATGACAGAACAACTTTGATGAAATTAAGAGCCACTGGGTGTACACTTTGGATGGATTGTACAAGGCATGGGACCATATAATACAGTGAGCCCTGTGGTGGATGATGGACTGTGGTTCACAGGACAAATATGAGAACATTCTCTCATGAACTGTAATAAATATGCAATACTAATACATGGTGTTAAGAATAGGATAGTTTAGGGGAAAAATATACCAAATGTAAGCTATAGGCTATATTTAGCAGTAATATGATGATGATATTCTTTTATCATTTGTAACAAATGCCCCACAACAATGCAAGGTGTTGGTGGTGGGGTGATACATGTGAATCCTGTATGTTATGCATGATTGTTTTGTAAACTCACAACTTCTCTAATAAAACAAACAAACAAAATCCAAGTCTTTTACTGTGAGTAAAAGAAAAAGTGAGTACTGTTTGAGCTCACTTTTTATGCCCATTCAGTTTATAAAACCAAACTAAAGAAACCCAAAAACCACTGAGGTTTACCAGGATGAAGTTCTAGAGAAGGTTAAATACTTCTGTGAGACCCTGTAAACATGAATCCCTGGACACGTGGATGGAGCTTAGGTCAGTCTGCTTCTGGAGTTCACTTTTCCAGATTCAGATCAAGGAGCTTCATGAGTCCAGAGTCAACATGTGACTAGTTTCCCAGGTCGAGGCTAAGTAAATTGTTCAGGCCTGAATAATGTTGGGTTCACATATCCCTTCCCCTTCTTCTCCACCTTCCAAATCACATTGTCAGAATCTTCTCAGAACCATGTTAGAAAGGGATTCTGGGAAAACAGCCACAGAATTCTCTTCAAATATACATGGGAAAATAAAGAATAGGGTTGTGATGATGCTGGATTGAAAATAAACAGTATAGGTATAACACATTGTATTAGTCAGCCAAAGGGATGCTGATGCAAAATACCAGAAATCTGTTTGCTTTTATAAAAGGTATTTATTTGGGGTAGAAGCTTACAGGTACCAGGCCATAAAGCATGTTACTTCCCTCACCAAAGTCTGTTGCCACATGTTGGGGCAAGAAGGCTGCCGACATCTGCCAAGAGTTCAGGCTTCTTGGGTTCCTCTCTTCCATGGGACCATTTCTGCCCTGGCTCAGCTGCTGTGCTCTCTACACAAGACCAGCTAGCTGTAGACTATCAGGCAAATGACTCTGTCTCTCTCCCTGGGTCTTCTGTTGTGTCTAAGGAGCCATTGCTATTCCTCTGTGTTCTTCTCCTGTGTGTTCACTTCCCATGCTCTAACTAAAAACTCCCACTCTCTTCTCTGCAGTGTAGTTTTCTCTGTAAGTTCCCGCCCACCAAGGGTGCGAGGATTCAATGTCCTACTGAGGTGGCCCAATCAAAGCTTCAGTCATAATTTAATCATGCCCAGGTACAGACAAGTTTACAAACATAAGCCAATATCTACTTTTGGAATTCATAAACAATGCCAAACTGCCACACACATGAATGCAGAAAGTTGTTATCTATACTAAAAAATATATAAACCTGTGGAGGAGCATTTTGTCTTTTAGGCCATACCAGAAGACTTCTATTACACTGAGGCATCTTTCACACAGCATAATTATTTTGAGAGACATCCATGGTGTGATGTGTATCAGTGATTCATTCTTTTGTATTGCTGAGTAATATTGCATTATAAATATATAAACCAATTTGCTTATCCATTTACCTATTGATGCACTTTTTGTCTGTACCCAGTTTGGAGTATAACATGCTATGAACATTTGTATACAAGTTTTTGTATGGAAATATGCTTTCATATCCCTTGGTTAGATACCTGGGAATGGAATGACTGGCTCATACAGTAAGAAAATATTTGCCTTCTTCAGAAACAGCCAATTGTTTTCCAAAGTGATTGCACCATTTTATAGTCCCACTAGCAATATATACCAACATTACTCTAAAGGTATGTGGTCATACATCATTGGGTTTAATTTCCATATCCCTTAAGGCTAAGGTTGTTGAGCATCTATTCATGTGCCTATTTGCCATTCACATATTTTCTTTGTTGAAGTTTCTGTTCAAATCTTTTGCCCTTTTTTATTTGTTTGTTTCTTTTTATTATTGAATTTTGAGCGTTCTTTACAAAACCTCGAATAGAGTCTTTTATCAGATACATCATTTGCAAACATTTTTCCCCGTCTGTAGTTTGTCTGTTCAATCTATTGGCAGAGTCTATCACTAGCAGAAGTTTGTAATTTTGATAAAGTCCAGTTTATCAATTTTTTCTGTTAAGAATCATTTTGATGTCATATTTAAGAAACTTTTGCATACTCAAATCACAAAGGTTCTCTCTTAAGTCCTTTTCTAGAAGTTTTAGAGAATGAGGTTTTAAATTCATATTCATGATCAATTTTGAGTAAATTATTTGTATATGGTATGAGGTATGGATCAAAGTTGATTTTTTTGGATATGGATATAAAAATGTTCAAGCACTATTTGTTGAAAAAACTGTTTTTTCAGCACTGAATTGCCTTTGCGCGTTTGCAAAGTGCAAATATATGTGGGTCTAATTCCGGAATGTCTATTCTGTGTCATGGATCTATTTGTCTATTTTTACCACACTATCTTGATTACTGTATAAAATGGCTTTCCTCTTCTTTTGCAAACAAGTTTTTACTATTCTTGATACATTGCATGTCCTTTAGAGTTTTAGAATCAACTTGTCAGTTTTAACAAAAGTGCCTGCTATGATTTTTATTGGGATTGCATTGGATCTATAGACCAATTTGGGAGAATTGACATCTTTACGGTATTGAGTGTCTCAATTCATGAGCACAACACATCTCTCCATTTCCTTAGGGCTTCATTTCTCTTAGCAATGCTTTGTAGTTTTTAGTGTACAGGTCTTGCACATCTTTTGTAAAATTTAGCCCTAAGCATTTCATATTTTAATGCCTTTCTAAATTATACTGTTTTTTAATGTCAATTTCTGATTTGTCATTGTGTGTATATAGGAATACAATTGATTTTTATATTGATCTTTTACCCAGAAACCTTGTTAGGCTCACTTATTAGTTCTAGTTACTTTTCTGTATATTCCCTTGGATTTTCTACATGATCCCTTGGATCATGTTGTCTGCAAAGAAAGCTTCACTTCTTCCTTTCCAAACTATATGCCTTTAATTTCTTCCTCTTCCTTTATTGCACTGGTTAGGACATACAGTACAATGTCAAACAGAAGTGAAGATAGAAAAAATTCCTGATGTTAGAAAAAAGCATTCAGTCTTTCACCATAAAGTATTATACTAGATCTAGATTTTTTGTAGATGCCTTTTATTAAGGTCACTAAGTTCCATGAGATTTCTAATTCGCAGGCAGTTTTTTAATCAAGAATGGATGCTGGATTTTGTCAAATGCTTTTTCTGCACCATTGAAGATTAACAATTATCTGCTACTTGTCAATCACCTGGATATATTTTCTATATTGTATTAAAATATTAAAATATTTTGAGACAGTAAGTTAACAGGTCCTGTATTCATTCAAAGGAACAATGGGAAAAATAGTTAAATAATTTCATATTTGTTTCTTTCACCAAAAAAGAAAGAAAATATAATATTAAGGATACATAAGCTGTAATTCCGGAGCTGGCCACTAGGTAGTGGCATGAGAACTCTTTTCTGACAAATTATTAGCCACCTGCTCTGAGCAATGTACAACAACCTCTTCCAGGCTTTTATGAGTAGCCAAAGAATGAGAACTTCATTCGTGGCTAGTGATTCTCTCTCTCTCTCTCTGCAACTTGCCTGTTATAAAGTTGTCTGAAAAATAGTTGTTCAAACCAATCAGTAAAATGTTTCTCAGCTATGACCCTTCCTATGGAAATAATATTATTTAAACCATAGTATAGCCTTGCTGTAATCAGTCACAGTGATGAAGAAAGAGCTTTACTTCTCAAGATTATGAGAAGTTTAAGCAGAGAAAGGGGAATAATTTTCAGGATCATTCCAAGAATCTGAAGAGGCAACACATCCCATAAACTTGAGCCATAGACTGTCCAGCACTTTCCAGAATAAAATTTAGGGCAGCTCACAATAAAAGACAAATACACGAGCAGGAATATGGAAGCCAAGATTTCAATATGAATATAGCCGAAAAACTCATCATTTTCCCATATCCTCATAGAAATAATGTAAAAATAACAAGGAGATTACAGAAGAACATCCACTATATCTATAATTTCAGGCAAACTAAGGGAGAGAATCCAAATACTGCATTTATAAGAGCCACCAAACTCAAGTGAGGTTGCACAAATACCCATGGGTTGTATAGGTATGTTGAATCATCAATTTAGGCTTGAGCACATCTTTTGAGTATCTCAAGATTAGTTAATATGAAGAATTACATTAAAAAATTTTCAAGTAATAAGTCAGCCTTACATTCCTAAGATAAACTCAAGTAAATTTAAAAAAGAACTTTCACTAATAGTCAAAAATTAATCATTTTCATTCATCAAAATGTGGGTAAAGGAAATTGACATGCATAACAAAAATGTAAGAAGATCAAATGGAATTTAAAATGTCTATATATTTGGAACTCCAAAATCATACTTTTCAGCATGTATTATTTTGAAAAAAAGAATTCTTTTCAAAATAATACTTACAAATTGAAACAAAAATTATACTCAAAGAAAGATTAAATTATAGCTTCTGGGCAGTGAGTGGTGGGGAGAAGGAAACATATCCAAATCTAATGTACCTCTAATTGCAATATGATTCCCAATTAGAGCACTTTTAAAATATTAATAATAGCAAAACATATCTAGAATGTGGAATCATTCATATAAAGGTATTTAACATGTGCCCAGAAAATTGCCAGCTCTTCTGAAGATAGTCAACTAAAAAATATATGATTTGCCTTCCAGAACTTCAAATCATTGTTAGATAAAGAATCCATGTCCAATATTAATTAAAAAACAATATAAGAGAGTACACAAGTAAGCAATAATGTTTGTAATACTTTTTTCGGAGGATCTTGTTTAAGAAACTTATTAGAATAAAAAGGAACTGGTGGGAGTGGGGAAAGGAAGATGGTGGTAAATAATTTTAAGAGCATTGGGAGAATGGCTTTCTTCTCTCCCTGGAATAAACTATACTGATTAATATTTTATTTCAAGCCATTTAATAAACTGTGAAAGAAATCTCAGTGGGTAATCAATTAGAAATTAGATCAGCTGAATGGACAGATCATCTAACTATGTTAGAGTTCTCCTGTATTAAAGTCTGTTATCTTTAACACAGGAGAACTTAAAACAGCTTTCAAAATAAGGAAGCAAACATACTTCAGAGGTCACAAATGTAAAGCCGAATGAAATTATAGTGAAATCCAATGATAGCCAAAAACATGAAAAAAATCAAACAGGCAAACTTGAAGTCCTGACCATAGCAGTTATCAAGACATACAAATTTATAATAATAAAAATGAGTGCTTTTGCCAAAAAGAAACTAGATCAATGGGTAAGAATAGAGTTCCGAGAAACAGAGCCAACCCATGTGTGAACTTAGTTTATGAGAGAAATGACTACTGTGAAGAAAAAGATCGGATATTTCAATGTGCGGTTCTGAGACATTAGGTTGTCATATGGGGAAAAACAAACCACTTCGTCAAATTATATTAAAATGACAATTCTTTGCAGTTTAATGTCCTAAATGAGAAAAAATTATAATGAGAAATTTAAAAATATTTAATAACTCACATAATTAGTAGACACCATCGGAGAATGTCATATAAAAACTTCAGTATCAGAAAAACCATTTATTTTAATATTAATATTAATATAATGATTTGTTATATTGCCATTGATTGTTAATATTAATAATTATTGAGTCTATATGAAGCACAAACCCTAAAGAAAAAGACTAATAAAATTTACTGCACTTAAATGTTTAAATTTCAGTGTGACCAAACCTATCATAAACAAAGTGTATGTATAAGCCAAAGATGAAAGGTATTTTGAAAAAAATACAAGATGATTATCAAATATATGATTAAGTCCTAAAAGTAATGGTAAACAGACAACAACCCAGCATAAAAATGGGCAAAAATATGAATAGGTCATTCAGAGAAGAAGAAACCCAACTGGCTAATGAAGTCATAAAAGATGCTCCACCTCACCCAGTATCCAGGGAAATGCACATTGTGACATACCGTTTCACGTGCCACATACATTCACAGTGGAAAAACACCAAATGTTGGCCTGGATGTTGTGAAATGGAAACCTTCAAACACTATTCTTGGAAGTTCAGATCATTACAAGCACTTTGGAAAGCAATTTGTCAATATCTAATCGAGTTTATAATGTGTATTACATATGGCCCAGGAGTTCTGTTTCTGATTATACATTTCTAAGAAACCCTTTCAGATAAGCATAATAAAACAATTAAGAATGTTCATACCTGGTTTTGTGTACAGCATAAACTAAGAAATCATCTAAAACATCATCAAAAGCAAATAAATTGCATGAGTAAATTGTGGGATAAGATAATAGCAAAAACGAGGCCTAATTTATCAGCATGAAACAAACTCAGAAAATATTGTTGAGCAAATAAAACAAGAGAATTAAAATACTGCAGAATGATGCAATTTAGGAAAATGATATATACTTGTAAAATATGTTTTACTACATATTGTATGGGATATAATATGGATATATAGACCTTAAGTAAGATAAGATGCATGGGAGTGATAACTACCAAACTCAGGATAATGACTATTTCTGGGGTCTGAAAGATGGAAAGGAATTTAAATTTAGGAAAATATGGGGGTTTAACTTTCTTACAAATGTTTACAGTCTTAAACTGAAACCAAGGTCACAAATGTTAAGATCTGATGTAGTTAGATGGTCGTTGCACAAGGGCTCATTTATTGTTTTTTATATTATTCAATGACTTCATTAAAATTCAAAATCATTTGTAAATTTTGATGATGAAAGAAAACTTTCAGTACTGAATAATTTTATTTGTGATTTTGTCTAGATGAAATTTTGTTTCTCCCTATTCTCTATTTGTATAATAATGTGTATTAAATTTAATAAAAATAAAATAAAAAAAAACATAAAATGCATATTTGAGCTATCATAACCGTATTTATATCAATACATGCATTGTTTTTCCAAATTTGACTTAAATGTACCACACTTAGATGAACTCTAAAGTGTTTTCAACATTGTTTACCCTTGTAATTACATTTATATTTCTGATGGATTCATACTCAGATCCCAGATTTTGGAATCCCAGTATCATCAACAATTTCACTGTTTGCTATTGGCAAGTTTAACTCCCATACAAATAAAGAGGTATATATCTCTGTGAGGGAAATCCCTGCAATACTATTTACTGACAGCAAACAAACTCAAATCAAATTAATCCATAAAACAGCATGAAACAACATGATATAAAAGGAGAGTAAACACGCAGAGATTTCAAGCCCTTATTTAGAACAAAGCCTGTAAAATAATATATTCTCAATAAATATTTACTGAACAACATTATCTGAAAATCCAACAATTCACACATATTTTTACTGATATTTTTCAGCCATGTGTTTCTAAACTTCATTAGTCATTTCTTCCAATTGACTCTAATCACCAGATAGCAAATCATTCATTGTGGAAATTCTCAAAAAAAAACTCAGTTGAAAATAATGCATATTCAATTTCAAACCAGAGATTCGGGGTTAAGGGTGTTTTTGATGAATGATAATTCTCTACTAGGTCTATGAACCTCAGCAGGTGTTTTCTTAAAATGAGTGTTTCCCTTCTAACTCTACACCTGTGATGCCACAGCCTTGGCCACATCCTGCCTGCAACAGTGATCCACTCTTGATCTGTGAAGTAGATGGGTGTCTTGATGGGAGTCCTGGGGTTTTTGTATGCCTCCCTCCAGCCCTCCTCTCACTGTGGGCTCATGCAGTGCACAGAAATACACTGCTGAGTCCCCCAACTGTGAAGCTGAGATGACAAGGTTGATGGATTTGGTTGCTTTCTGGAAGTTCACTGAGTAGCGACCTTCTGCTGCATTTTGCTGGTTATAAGAGTCCTGACGAATGAGGAAAATCATCTCTCCGCTGCTGGGTTGCTTGTACCAGAAAAGACCATAACTTGCATCCTTGGTGTCATACGTGCAGTTCAAGGTCACAGTCTCCTTCTCCTGCACCAACATTGCTGGTTGGGCTTGAGTCACCACCTGGGCAACACTGGATCCTGAAGGGAAAAAGAAAGAATCAGAAAGTTAAGGGATCGGGAAGCGGGTGTGGCTCAATCGATAGAGTCCCCGTTTACCATGTGTGAGGCCCCGGGTTCGTTTCTTTGGGCCTCCTTGTGAGGGCAGGCCAGCCCGCGCGGCGCGGTGGGCTGATGCAGCGGGACCTCACAGCAAGGGGGAGATAAGCAGACAGGGAGAAAACACACAGCGAATGGACACAGCAAGCACAAGCAGCAAGAGGGGGATAAATAAATAAATAAATAAATAAAAAGTTAAGGGATAAGTGGGAGAGGTCAAGGCAATATTGTTTTTGCACCTTGTGACCTGCCCTTCCCAAAGTCCTCATAAGACATTGCCTGTGCCCCCAGACCTTAGGTCCTAGAGAAGCTCACTCCCACCTCAGCCATCCCTACCTAGCCACATTGAAGCCATGACTGCCTTCAGCAAGCTGGAGAATGACATGTTAGAGCTCTTCCACTAGTTGGCATATATCTTCTTCTTTTTCAGGGCTCTGAACTGTGAGGTGAACTTGACAGGGTGAGGAAGGATTAGTGGGCTCTGTGCTGCTGCTGCCCCAGAACAGGAAGCAGGGGTTTCCTGGTATAGCAAGTGGGTGTGTGTCATGTCAAACTTAGTGCAGTGACAAGGCATCTGGCCCAATGCAAACTTCCTTTTTGATAAAGAATCTCTTAATGTGATCACAATTACATCTGGAAATAAAATGCAGCAAATTTTATATTGAAAGGAAAATTAATGATTCAACTAATTGCTGTGTTCATTCGTTGCACATATGATGGAACTGAGGTAGCAGACACTTAAAAATGTTACATGTAATGGACTATGGACACAACATAAAATGAAATAACAATGTATCTTCAGACCTGTATTTGACATCATTACTCCAGCCAGAACCTCAGTTGGAAGTTATTCACTTTATGATGAGAAGGTAGCACTGTTCATACTAATCACTGCAGCCCTTTAACCTATAAACACGTGGGATAAACATCTTCAACACCTTATAGTAAGTCGTGGTTTCTTGGACCTTACATCCAAATCACATGCAACAAAAGAAAAAATAGATAAATAGGACCTCCTCAAAATTAAACACTTTTGCACCTCACAGGACTTTTTCAAAAAGGTGAAAAGGCAGTCAGCTCAATGAGAAAAAATATTTGGAAATCACGTATCCAATAAGGGTTTAATATCTAGGATATATAAAAAGATGCTACAACTCAACAATAAAAAGACAAACGACCGAATTAAAAAATGGGCAAAAGACTTGAATAGATATTTGTCCAAAGAAGAAATACAAATGGCAAAAAAACACATGAAGAAATGCTCAACATCACTCTTGATTGGGGAAATGCAAATCAAAACTACAATGAGATGCCATTTCACACCTATCAGAATAGCAACTATTAAAAAAGACAGAGAACTACAGGTTTTGGAGAGGATGTGGAGAGATAGGAACACTTATTCACTGTTAGTGGGAATGCAGAATGGTACAGCCACAGTGGAGAACTGTTCGGCATTTCCTAAATGTCCCAACCCGCGGGACGATCAACTGGGGCTCAGGACCTGTGAAGAAAAGAATGGTATGGGACAAGAGACGCGAAGAATGACAGCAAGACAGGATTCTGATCAAGCTGCAAAGGTTTATTAAAAAGGCAGGGTATATATACTCTAAAGGAAGAGGGTGAGGATTGGTGAACCTAAGGACGGGTGGCGGTTTGGGATTGGTGATTGCTGTTGCTAGGGTAGGTGGCAGAAATGCTTTTGGCGCGAAGGGGATGCTTTTGGCGCGAACTCTCTAACTTCCTTGAAGAAGGCTAATAATAGCTTAGCTGTTCTTTGTCTCAGCCCTGGCGGTCATGTTACATGTCACCGGTGCTGCTGACAAGGTGCATAATATGAGTGCTACCATGAAGGTCCCCAACACCTAAAGAAGTTGAATATAGACTTGCCATGTGACCCAGCAATACCACTACTAGGTATATACCCAGAAGAACTGAGAGCAGTGACACGAACAGACATTTGCACACCAGTGTTCATAGTGACATTATTCACAATTGCCAAAAGTTGGAAACAACCCAGGTGTCCATCAACAGATGAATGGATAAAGAAACTGTGGTCTACTCACACGTTGGAATATTATGCAGCTGTAAGAAGAAATGAAGTCATAAAGCATAAGACAACATGGATGAACCTGGAGGACATTATGTTGAGAAAAGCAAGCCAGACACAAAAGGACAAATACTGTATGATTATGTTACTATGAGCCAAATATATTGTGTAACATATTGTATGATTCAAAAAAAATTGTATGTATCCAGTACATTTAATTGAGAAATGTATGTTTTTATTTTTAATAATGCACAACTATACTCAGAATGAGTAAAAGTAAAACGAACTAATAAAAACACTAAGTGGTAGAAAACAATAACAACAACAAAACATATACAGTGATAGGCAACATGATTTTAAAGTGATTTACAACTTCCTAATACTTTAGAGAAAAGATGTTTTTTAACATGTATAGTGATATCTTGTATCCCTATAAAAAATTGATACCAAATATATTAATTACTTGAAGCCTGATGAAACAAAAAGAAAAATTTCCACAGCAAATGTCCACAGTATAAGAGATTCCATAGAAGCTAGAAAAAAATTGCTTTACTAGATTAATATGCTAAACATACCTTCCTGACCAAAGTTCAGTGCAAAGACCTCTTAGAACATAAAGACAAATTCGTGGAGAATTTCAATGATTTCATCTCAGGTGCAGAAAGTTTAGCACTAAATTTTATAAAGAAACACTAGGAATGATTGAGTTGTATGATTGATGAGGATAAGATATAGAAAAGCCAAGATGACTGCCTGGGGCCGGATTATCTCCAATGAATACTTGCTAATATCCTTCAGAGACAGTTGATCACTGTAAGGATATTTTGGCTGTAATATTAAGCAAGCCTTAGCAGAGATACTCTTCTAGGATAGCAGAGTATGTGGCTAGTTCATTCCTTTCCTGGAACAAAGAAAATCCCAGAAAATCTATATATGTAGGATATGAACTAGAACACTGTTCTAAGGAATCATTTCAGTATACCCAAAAGGACTTTGCACAATTGTTTTTCCTCAGTGGTTGCAAATGTGTTTTGTGATAGTTTGTTTATTTTCTTCATGAATTGAAATATTACTCTGTCAGAAATCCACAGCATTCCAATGGCTAAAAATCCTTATAATTTTGTGTTCCCTTCCAGTGCTATTCAACTTATCAATATACTAAGAGAGAAGCATAACTTTCTGAAGCAGTTATATAAGGTTTTGTCCTCTCAGAAACTTCAGGGTTTTTTTTTTTTTTTCATAGTTCCCCATATTGTCTGGAAAAGTAGAAAAACAAATGGAACATTAAAATTGAAATTAGTTACTGTATCAGACACCCTTGAACTCTCATGGCTTAATGTAGTCTTACCCTTAGCTCCCATGGGTAATAATAATAATAATAAATTCCCCCCTCACAAAATGATACATTATATCACTATGAACTGGCCACTAGTAGGCTGGTGAAACTAGGAATTTCCCAATCCATATTTATTCAACTCTTTTACAAACAGAACTATTTAAATAAGACCATGATATTTAGTCTTTTCATCAATAGGTACGGATTGTCTTTCCTGACCTTTCATCTAATCAGCCTTTATATGACCTATCCTTAGGTGACTTGGTGATCTGAAAAAGATTTCAGAAAGACTGGGATTAAATCCTGGGGAAATGGACTTATTAGGTACTTAATACTACCTTATTAGCTCAGCAGATAGATGACTAGAAATTGATACTCACTCATCCTTAAATGACAAAAATTGGTCTTAAACTGAAGTTCCTCAGAGAATCTTCAGGAGCAGACAGCCCACAGAAGCTGAGAGCAACCAAAGATCCTAGAAACAAACTCAGAATTGCATGAAGCAGGCAGCTCCATCCAAGGCCATCAGGACAGCATTCTCCTAGACATCAGGAAACACTGAATGTCAGAATCTCCTTTCACGGTATTGATTTTGTCTTTTTGGTGACATTTTCCCACTTCGATGGTAGAATGTTATCTACTTCTGGGTTACTTTGCTTTGTTCTCTTACTAATAAATAACTTATGTAGGTATGGGCTTTACTTGAAGCCATTACCATGTTAATGCACAGTCTAGCCATTGTTATTGCAATAAACTTAAACAAACACTCTGATTTACAACTCTTGGAAAATATTAAATATTAATACCCCCATTAATTCTGCTATGGTGAGTTTTGGTCTATAAAATTTAGCCTTGAAATATTTGGGAAAAATTAGCAAAATATTCTTTAGTTGACATATCTCTTTAATTAGTATGTAGTGTTTGAATAATCAGAAAAATTAGCAAATGCAATTTTTGAAAGACCTGAGTTGAAATTTCACGTAAAAGGGATGGTGACTTTGGTACAAGGACACCATTTTCCTAGGAGAAGAGTCTAAATAGCAAATACCAAGTCATCTCTAAAGCCCTAAATTTCGAAGAAACCATCAGTCACTCCCTTAAGGATTCATTAATTAACAGCAACCTAACAAAATGTTCTAACCCTTTCTGGTTCAACTTGAACCTGACTTCTTATAATATGTTTTTTTTTATTTTTTTATTTTAAAGATTTATTTATCTCTGAGCACTACTGCGTCATCATTAATAAGCTGGAAAAAGGTAGATGCTGTCCTTGTTTATTTAATGATGGGCTGAGTTTACATGTTTGAAACCAAGAAGGCTCCATGATTCACTCTCTGAATTGAAAGAAGAATAATATCTTCCCTCCTCAGTCTCATCTACACTTCTGATTTAGCAGCTAAAGGAAAAAACATGTACATGTAAGCTAACCATCAAAGGAAAAGAGCAAAGTCCACTCAATATTTCAATTGCATATTATCTAGGACTGCTCCTCCTTGCATGAATTTGTCCATGACCTTTCTATTTACAGAGATTTGACAGTAGTACTGGGCTAAATGTGGAATCTTCCTTCAATAAAGTTGAGTGTGCTAAAGAGTAAAGGACCAAATCTCAGTGAGGAAAGGAGCAGGGGGATTAGGCTCATGAATTTATAAAATTCCAAGTATAGCAAACAGTTTGACTGATAGACTTGGTTGATTTGTGATGAGAAATCTCACACACTTTAACAAATCTTCCTCTGGCAATGTGGCTTATATATTGCAAAGCACCCAAAGAAGGGGTAGAAATTCCCAGCAACATTGGGCTACAGATTTGAAAAATGTAACCAAATGTAAATTGCTGCAAGCGTGTTTTTCTTTCTTGATACCAAAATGGATGGCGAGTCTTTAAATGCAATGAATGACTTATGTCCTTACTAGAATTTCCTTTCAAGATGTTAGCAACTTACCTGGCATGGCCTCCTGCTGTCTCACAATCCAGAACCTATCCTTTTTCACCCAAACTCCATTACAATGTTTTTCCTCACAAGACATTGATAAAATTCTTCAATTCTGTAAATTCCCTGGACTGTCTCCCTCTGCCAAAAACACTTTCTCATCTATTTTAATGTCTTGCTATTTTCTAATATATCCATGTAAGAATAAATTTAGAGGGACCTAAATATACTCTGTGTCTGCTGGGGAGACAGTATACCTAGCAAATGGAACCTCAAGAATTGACCATGAAAAATGGTCCCTTCCCAAAAGTGGAAGCCCAAGTTTCTGTGATTTTCTGTGATTTAAAATATCTTCTATTCTCTTGCACATTCCTCATAGAATAAAATTCTCAAACCCGTCATTAGACAAATTTCCTCCTTCTTGGAGACAGATATTGTAAGTCAATATTTTCCCTTTTGAGTTATGCATTCAAAAGTGAACAAAATTGTCTGAATATGACCACTCATAAGAAGCACAGTGTTCCATGTATTAGCTGTGGCACATATATAGCCAGCCCCTGGACAAAATTTCCAGCTCCATTATTCTCTGACTCATAAACAAAAAAATGTCTTGGAACAGCTTTTTTCTCTCTTCTCCTTAAACTACCAGCTGCAAGAGGACAGTGTCCACTTAGTCTCAACTCAAATCAAAGCAGCAAACAACTGGGAATC
>JAQZBX010059695.1:0-17459 GCA_029593785.1 Cabassous unicinctus
TTTTTCCTCTCATTCTTAGTCTGGCCTACTGAAAAGTGAGAGAACTAAATTTCCAGAGTCACCACAACATAATACTCAGAACACCCAGTTATCTGCAAAAAATTGAAAAATATACAGGAGACAGGAATGTATAGCCTAGTCACAGGAAAAAAAGAACTCTATGGAAAATATTCCAGAGGAAGCACTTTCTCTGGAGTTACTAGACAAATACCTTAGAACAACTCTCATTAATAGGATCAGTGTAGTAGAAGAAAACATGAACAAAGAGAAATCAGGAAAACAATAAACAAACAAAATGAGAATTTCAGTGATGAGATAGAAATTACAAAGAAGAGCCAAATGGAAATTCTGGAACTCAAAGTACAATTATTGAAGTGAAAAAATTCAATAGAGGGGTCCAAGAATAGATTGGAGGACCTTATACAAAAATTAACTCAAAATCAATCAAAGACCTACATATAACAGCCAGAACTATCAAACTCCTAGAAGAAACACAGGGAAGCATCTTCAGGACCTTGGGTTACACCCAAAGCACAAGCAACAAAAGGAAAAATGGGACCTCATCAAAATGGAAAAATTTGCCCCTCAAAGGACATTATAATGAAAGTAAAATGACAGACTACACAATTGGAGAAAATATTTGGAAAACACATATCTGACAAAGATTTAATATCCAGAACATATAAAGAAATCCTTCAACTTAAAAAAGACAACTCAATTTTTTAAAAATGTGCAAAAGACTTGAATAGACATCTCTCCAATGAAGATATACAAGTGGACAAAAAATTCATTAAAAGATGCTCAGCATCATTATCAATTATGGAAATGCAAATCAAAACCATGAGATACCATTTCACACCCATTAGAATAGTTACTATTAAAAAAAAAATTACAATGTTGGAGAGGATGTGGAGAAATAGGAACCCTAATTCATTGCTGGTGACAATATAAAATGGTGCAGCTCCTGTGGAAACCAATTTGGCAGTTCCTCGGAAAGTTAAGCATAGAATTACCATGTGACCCAAAAATCATACTACTAGGTATATACCCAAAAAAATTGAAAGCAGGGACTCAAACAGATATTTGCACACTGATATTCATAATGGCATTATTCACAATTGCCAAAAGATAGAAGCAACCCAAGTGTCCATCGACTGACAAATGGATGAATAAAATGTTGTATATACATACAATGGAATATAATTTAGCCAAAAAAAGAATGAAGTTCTGATCATGTGACAACATGGATGAATCCTGAAGACATCATGTTGAATGAAATAAGCTAGAAACAAAAGGACAAATATTGTATAATCTCACTGGTATGAAATAATTAGAATTAGCAAACCCATAGAGTCAGAATCTAGAATACAGGTTACTAGGGGATGGGGTAGGGATAGAGAATGGGAAGTTAAAGCTTAAAATGTACAGAGTTCTTATTTGGAATGATGGAAATGTTTTGGTAATGGATGGTGATAGTAGCACAACATTATGAATGTAATTAACAGCAATGAAATATAGATCTGAATATGATTTAAAGAGGAAAGGTTAAGTTGTATATATGGCAAAAGAATAAAGGTTTTTAAAAAAAAATCCAAAGTAGTATACTACACAAAGAATGAACCCTAAGTTAAACCATGGACTACAGATAATAGTATAATTATAAAAATATGCCTTCATCAATTGTAACAAATGTACCATACCAATGCATGGCATTAATAATAGGATGGTATACGGCAATCCTGTATTTTATGTATGATTGTTCTGTAAGCCCACACCTTCTCTAAGATAAAAAAAGAGCAGACTGGAGGAAGCAGAAGAAAGGATCAATGAACTCAAAGACAAAGCAACTGAAATTGTCCAAGTTAAAGAACAGAAAGAAAAAAGAATGAAAAAAAAAAAAATGAACACAGCCTGAGGAACTTATGAAACAATAAGGCATATCAATATGTGCATTATAGGAGTCTCAGGTGGAGATCAGAGAGATAAAGGACCAGAAAAAATATTTCAAGAAATAATGGCAGAAAACTTCCCAAATCTAATGAAAAATACAAATACAAAATCCAAGATTCTTAACAAACACCAAGCAGGATGAACCCAGACAGGCCCACACCATGACACATTATGATCAAACTGCCAATGGCAAGGACAAAGACAGTCTTAAAAACAGCAAGAGAAAAAATTTGTGAAATATAAAGGATCCTTAATAAGAGTAACATCTGACTTCTCAGTAGAAACCATGGAGGCCAGAAGGCAATGGGATTACATATTTAAAGTTCTAAAAGAAAAAAATAATTGTTACCTGAGAATAATATACCCATGAAAGTTGTCCTTCAAAGACGAGGAAGAATTTAAGATACTTCCAGACAAACAAAAACTGAGGGAGTCATTACACTAGACCTGCCTTAGGAAATGCAAACAGGAGTCCTCCATGTTGAAAAGAAAGGACACTAGACAGTATCTCAGTGGTGCATGAAGAAATAAACATCTCCAGTGTATATAACAATGTGGGTAAATATTCATTCCCGTATTATTTCATTTTTCATTTGCAATGCTGCTTTTTTATTTCTTATAAGGCTTAAAATTCAAATGCATAAAAAACAAGTATAAATCCTTGTTACTGGTCACACAGTACATAAAGATGTCATTTGTGGGACCCAGAAAGGGTTTGGAGGACTCACACATCCTTATTTCAAATTGTATTACAAAGTGACAGTAAACAAAACAGTGTGGTATTGGCACAAAGACAGACAAATAGATCAGTGAATAGAATTAAAAGTCCAGGAATAGACCTGCACACAACTGTAGCCAATTGATTTTTGACAAGGGTGTTAAGTGCATGCAATAGGGATGGAATAGTCTCTTCAACAAAGGATGTTAAGAAAACTGGTTACCTATATCCAGAAGAATGAACTTAGACCCCTGCCTCACATGATATTAAAAAATCACTCAAAATGAATCAGAGACCTAAATGTAAGATTGAAAACTATAAAACTCTTAGAAGATAACACAAGGACTAATCTTCATGACTTGGGATTTGGCAATGGAGTCTTAAAAGTAAGAGCAACAGAGGAAATAATAGGTAAATTTGATTTCATCAAAATTAAAAACTTTTATGCATCCAAGGAAATTATCAAGAAAGTAAAAAGGCAACCTCCAGAATGAGAGAAAATAGTTTCAAGCTATATATCAGATAAGGGTTTATTATCCAGAACATACATAAAAAAAACTTTTACAATGCAATGACAGAAAAACAAACAAACCAGTTAAAACATGGGCAGAGGACTTGAATAGACATTTCTCTAAAGAAGACACACAAAGACAATAAATTCATGAAAAGATGCTCAACATCATTAGTCATTAGGGAAATACAAACTAAAACCACAATGAGATACCACTTCACACCCGAAAGAATGGTTATTATTTAAAAAATGAAAAATAACAAGTGTTAGGATATGTAGAAATTGGAACTCTAGGGTATTATTAGTAGGAACATAAAATGGTGCGGCCACTATAGAAAGCAATATGGCAATCCCCCAAAAAACTGAATAAAGAATGACCATTTGACCTGGCAATCCCACTTCAAAGAATACATCCAAAGAGTGAAAACAGGGTTGCAAACAGATACTTGTACACCAATAGTTATAGCAGCATTATTCACAATAGCCAAAAGCTGGCAACAACCCAAGTGTCCATCAACAGATGAATGACGATGTAATATAATTCAGCTATAAGAAAAAAATGAAGTTATGAGACATGCTGCAACATGGAAGAAACATGCTCACAGAAATAAGCAAGAGAGATAAAGACAAAAATTGTATGATATCACTTATAATAGATGACCAGAAATAGCAAATTCACAGAGACAGAAAGCAGACTAAAGGTTATGGTGGGAGAGGGGAGGAAGAAAAAGGGACAGAGGAGTGTTTGTTTATAAAAATAAATTTTAAAAATTAATATTCTGGAACCAACATTTAGCTACTATATTAAATCAGCAGAGTGAAGGTTAAAGTTTTAGGCAAAGATTCATTCAGCGTGTATGATCAAATAAGCTGTGATTCTGTTACTATGAATAAAATAGTCTTTAAAGTACTAGAGGACCAATGAAGAACTCATCTGTAATGTTATGAATTTTACAAAAAAGAAAAAAAAAAAAAAAACAAGTATAATTTACCAGATGGACCACCATCTCAGAGAGCTGTTTGTAATTCAAGTGAAATTAAAACTAAGACTTCAGGAAAGATGTTGAAGCATAAAAGAATTAAGAAACACTAGTGATTGCCATTTTTTGTTAACTGCCAGTTCACAGTCTATGCAATGTTCCAGTTGGAAAGCTATTTGCAGCAATGTTCCATGTTACAACATAATAGTTTGCTTTATATGTCCTTAAAATTTATATTAATTGTTACTTAGTTTAACTTTTAGAGTAATATGAATTTCTTTCTTTGCCAAACACACTAAGGTACTAAAATATTATGAGCCCAGTGATTTTAAATTACCAAACCAAGAAAAACTACCTAGGCTAATTGCAGACACGGTATTATTTTACATCATAATTTAGCAATGGTTGTTAGGCTAAATCCTTTAACATTTAGTTTTCACAAATATATGAGAAAAAGACGTGAACACTTCGAATCAGGTAAGAGAAGTATTACCTCGTAATAAAGACATAAAATTAAGGAATAACAGTAACCTCATGCTGTTTTATGAGGCCGTAATCCAGTTCCCAGCCCTATCTCAAGGCCACTCCCCCAGAAAAGGTGAATTTAAAACCAGAAAAATAGCAATCTCCCCCATTCCATATTGTATTAGATTATTTCTTCTGCAGATAGGTTTTCAATATATAGAAAAGTCAGCATATCCTTCTCTTTAACTCTGCCCCAGAAGCGAGCTATAAGCTCTCATGTCTTAGAAAATTAGAGTAAAAAAAGCAACAATTCTTTTAAGTTAAACATACATGAGCTTTACAGGTCAACTTTTAAAACAATTCACAGAAAATGGAATGAGGTTCAGGAGGTGGAGAGAATGGAAGCCGAGACCTGGGGAAAGAGAAGATGTTGGAGGCAGTTTGCAGCATGTGGAGTTTGTGTGAGCCGGACGCTGTCCTCTGTCTTTCTTCAGTAGAAATTAGATTGTTCACGAATGCTTTACGCTGGCTCAAGCCTTTCTGGAGAACATGAAGGAGTGGGTCTCTGTTCCGGGGATGACCCAGGATGAGGACAGCAGCTGCATATGGAAAGGCCATACCTCTGGCATCTATGCACCCTGGGAGTGACCTCCCACCAGTCCTGGAACCAGACCCCTGGGCTTGTCACTGACCCCTTTGTCACGCACTCTCCACATTCACTCTCTTTGCTGCCACTTCAGTCATTCAAGCCACCATTGTCTCGTCTGGACCAGACCATCAGCCTCCTGACTGATGGTCTTTTCCCGCCAATCCCACTCCTGGGAACTTATTCTTCACAGCTCAGCAGAGTGAGCGTTCTGAAATACAGACCAGACTGTATATTCCTAAAACAACTCAGAATTTTACCCCACCCTTAGGATAAGCTCTTAATCAGCCCCACTGAACAGGCACCAGCGTCTGGTGCCTTTGCTCCCTGTGTCCAACGGCCCACGAGCAGCTCTGAGGGAGAGCTCAAGCTTCCTTCTCCCCACTCCTGCTTCCTTCCTCCTTGCTGTCCCTGCCCTCTTGCTGTTCCATCAGGACCATCAGGTCCTGCAGCCAAAGGCAGGGAACTGTCCCAAAATCCTCCTGTGAGGGTGCAGAGTAGATTCTATACTTGCCTCTTGCTCCAGTGGGAAAAAAAAAAAGGGAGTGGGGGAGACTATATCCCCCCACCCACGTTCCAAATGCCTTGTATACCTTAGGGAATATAATCTAAAGATTGGAGGCTCCTCACACTTCCGTTCCAGCCTCTGTGCAGACCCTGGGATAGGGAAGGAGGTGCCTGGGTCGTTATTACCTGTACTTTGGGCACAGCCCCTTCGGCCCCAGGTGGGGGCTTTGAAGAATCTTTGTACACATGCTGAATTACTTGGACCAAAGGAGGGTGCCACTACAATTTATTTTATCATTCAGAAAAGTTAATCTATTATTTGACTTTCAGAATTTCAAACTACAAGTAAATTTTCAGAGACATATTGTGTACAAAATCAAGGTTTGCTTGCATCTATTATACATATGCTATACATCCATTCCACAGACCCATATTCAGTTTGTAACCCATTAGGTTTTCCAAGTCCTCTTCAATTACACCAAATTATTTCTATTTAGTGATTCATCAATGTCGCTTCTTATTACTTAGCATATGAGCCTGGGAAAATATCAGGCTAGTCCTACTTCAGTGGCAAAATCTCTAAGATGTAAAACATGAGAGCTCTTTACAGTCATCTGGAAAAAAACGTTCAGTAAGCAGAGACAAAAAGGAAGCTGACCCAGAAAGAGAAGCAGAAGTGAGAGGTGTCAAGAAAGTTCTGGCAGAATTCAAGTACCTGGATCTCATTACTCCTGAAGTCTCACTGTTTCTCTGCCGTTCCTGCAACTCGGTGGTTAAATTCTTCCTTGGATTCCATGTGCTATCCTTCTAGTCTTCAATTAAATTTTCTCCTTTGCTAAGCATACTGCCTAAAATAAAACTGTCATTGTGTAGGAAGTCTAACTCATATTCTCATTGCATTATTGAGAAATTATGCCTGTGATCAACTGTCAAACAGGGCACTGGATTCTACCTCCGGTGATCCTAGTTACCTACACTGCCCTCCAAATTTCATTAATGGGTCTGTGATGCTGGCTCAGGCACTGGCTGGTCCCAACTGCTCAGGCAGCCCGCCAGAGAGGGAAGCCAATGACACAAAGAACACCCAGCTCCAGTTCTATGGCCAACTGTTCAGAGAGGTGGAGATGGGCATTCTTTGACCATGCACGTGACTTTCTTCCCTGCCTGCATAAAAGGAAAACAGCCAAGGTGCCCAAGAAACAGATCTGGGTGAATAATAATGAGCACCTTGCCTGACTTCAATCTCCTTAAATGGAACCAAGCTATCAACTAGATGCTGAGCTATTTTTGAACTCCGTTTACAGAGACAGTACAAGGACTTTGCAGAATGATCCCTTTAATACAAAATGTTTCATAACCACAATGGGGTTAATATTCCTCACACTAAAAATCATAACAAGCTCAAATTCATGATCATCATTTGGATCATTTGTAATAGGTTCATTTGGTGGCAAAAATCTTTCTGGAATTATAGATTATAATCATTTGAGTTTTGACCAGCAGGTCCAGCCAAAGTTTTCTGTGATGTTTGTGTTCACCGAGTGTTGAAAGTTGGCTAGTTATACCAGTAAACACATAAATAGTTATGACAGGCCCATCCCAAGGAGACAGCTGAAAGAACTCCAAGCCAGAGCAACTTTTGCTGCCCCTACAGATACTCAGATGAGCTCTGCAGATGGACTTCCCCTTCCCATATGGCTCCTGCTGCTCTTTCCTAATCTATGCTGCACTATTACTCTGCTGAGCTTTTTGTATACACTGTAGTGGCTTCTTTAATTGCCTCCCCTACAGCCTGGCAGAAAATAAAATTCCTTAGTCCTTTCTTAAAATCAGTCGGCGTTTTCTCTACCATAAATCTCTCTTCCATATAAGTTGGGAACCTTTTTTGATAAAGAATATATGACTGTATATATTACTAAACACACATCAGATGGCTTTACGCCCCTCCTGAGGGAAATCTGTTACACTTTAAAAGAATGGAAGAATAGATCTAGATCTCAAAGTTGAATATTCAATTCTTGAAATCCTAAAAGGTCTAAAAGATAGTTGTGCTAGAGAGAATATATATGCAGTGATTCCAAGTAAAGACTTTTGAATAAAACAGACCTGGGTGTGAGTCTTAGTAGCTTTACCATTGGGTAACTGTGTGGCCTTGAGAAAGTTAATTAAGCTCTCTAAATTTCATTCACTTCACCCATAAAATAGGGATAACAAAAATACCCATATTATATTTTGTTACGATTAAATGAAATAACTGTACTTCCAAATTTAAGTTACTTTGATTAATAGTGACTAAGTGGTAGAAAATATCTGCTTGTATATTTTACTCATCATATCTTGAATTAAAGCACTTTAACATTCTTCTTTGTTCAGTGGGGCAGTAAATACATTGATTTTTAACTCTGCTCAATTAAGAATATTACCCTTATCAGTGATTTCTAGGAGCTGTATTAACCATCTATATTTAGATAGTAGCCAAAAGTCACCAGCCTGTTACCAGCTCTCCAAACTCAAGGAAGTTTGTAAAAATGAACAATATCATAATTAAGAGTCAAGAGCATTCATCCCTTTTTAGTTTGTCATTCTACATAACATCAAAAATGTGGTTGTTTCCTTTAGTGCTTAGAGATTGATGCTACAAATTACAGAATTATAGATGAATATACCAAATAGAATGAAACACTTTTCAGAAAAGGAAGCATAAGAGAAGAATGAACAATTGGTGTTAAAGTGGTGCTGAGAAGTTTCAAATTGGCAAAAGCAGGAATGACGTGAAACGTATTAGAAAATAAAGGTAATTGGTTAACCCTATCACTTCCTAGCCTTAAAACCCAAATAAAGGGTGGCATGCGTGACATAACAGCAAAAACACATCCACTTCAAATTTCCAAAAAACAAGATGAACAGGAAATGGAGGTAAGGGGCAACCTGAAGGCTGATCCAGGTGTGAAGTCATAAGAACCTGGACTGACATGGTAGCTAACAAAAGCCCAGAGAAGAGGCAGCATGAAAGACAAAGCAAGATGACACAGAAAATATATGAAAGTAACTGATAAGACAAATAGGATTTTCAAGGGTCCTGCCTTGACTTTTGTTGTCATTATCTTCATTTAGGAGGATGGGCAGGAAACAAAAGCAAAAGGCAATGCATAAAGGAGGGAGGCTGAAAAACTTGTTCCCTGTGTTGAAGGAGAAGCTAGAAAAACTCAGCTTACCATCAGACTCAGCAAGGAAGCTCATCATATGATAGAGCCTTTGGGAAGAAAAGAAAAGAATGGCTCGAGATAAATCAAAACCTCAGCTTTGCACAAATGTAAATTCTAAATTTGTGCTGAATGTGTGGTATGGAAACCTCAAGCCAAAAAAAACTAAAATCAAGAATAACCTAGGGACTTGAAATCCCTAAGCTCCAGGGGCAGCAAATGCAAAATTGCTTCATAGGGCACAAAGGGTTATGAGAGGGAAATCCATCAAAAATTATAAGCTACAGAAAGAAACAAAACAAAAAACCATGCAGCAGAGACAACACATGCAACAGGGGGCTTTAGTATCTCAAAATTCAAGATTATGGAGCAATCTGAAAAAGGCTTAAAATGATTAAAGACCCCACAATCACATGAGTCATTCTTTAAAATAAGTGATAAAGAGCTTGGGTCTGTTACCAGGATGTTTGTTTCAATTGCCAGCTCTGTCATTTACACGTTAAATAACCTCTTTCTGCCTCATTTTCTCATCTACAAAATGGGGGCTGGTTATGATAATTGTGATGTTTACATAAATTAATGCTCGTGAGAACAGTGTCTGGCACAGAACAAGAGCTATGTGTTTCATCTCTCATTTTATTAATGAAATTAATGTTGTCAATGAAAAAAAAAACGATTATAGAGACTGAAGGAATATAAATAAAATTGAAAGAATCAGACATTATGAAAAAGAAGTACACAAATTTTTAAAAGACCCATAAAAATGTTTTTAAAATGTTTATTTTGAAATAATAAATGAATTAAACAGCAGATTAGATACAGCTAAGGAACCACTTTGTGAACTGGAAGATAAACCTCAGAAAATCACCAGAATACAGCAGAATATTAAAAAAGAGCAGTTAAGAGACATGGAGGAACAAATGGGAAGGTTCCATATTATTTTAGTAGAAGTACCAGAAAGAGAGACTAGAGGGAATAGAAAAGGAGACTATTAAAAAAGGTAATGACTTGGGATTTTATGGAATTGAAAAAAAGCCTTCAAATTGGAAATTATAACAAGCTGTGAAAACAGTAAATAAAAATAAATACAAAGCAAGGCACATCATGGAACATCAAGGGAACAGCAAAACATCAAGAAAAATAAATCTTTACCGCAACCAGAGAAAAACTCAGTTGACCTAAAAGGAAGAACCAGTAGACGAAAATAAGAATTTTCTTCAAAACAATTAATTCCAGAAGTCAAGAAACAATGTCTTGAATGCACCAAAGGAGAAATAACTAGCAATATAAAAGGCAGCATTGGAGTGACAATGAAATTAGGAAGGCAATAATTGGCTTCTCACAGATTCTCTCTGAAACAATACTAGATTTTCATTAGGAAGGAATTCAAACCAAGAATGGGTAAGATGTAAGAATATTTAGGATATTGGTGAGCAAAGAAATTGATAAACATATTGTTATCTCTAAATACACACCTACAGCGCAGCTTTCTAACCATGAGCTGTTGCCTCCTTACCCTCTCCCCTCTGCCTAGTTTTGAGTCCCTTTTTCGGCCCAGAATGTTCAGAGATAATATTGATGTCCACAAACTATACTTATTCCTTTTAAAAACAATAATCCTTAGCTTCCCTTCAAAGTTTTTGATTAATTCAGTGTGCTGCTAAGAGAGATCTGAGACTAAACAAAAACAGTAGACTTACAATGTTATTTAATCCCCATGCACAGATGTAGGGACTATTCCCATATTTTGCCTAAATGTGTCTGTCCTTTGGAGGTGAGTTTGAGATAGATTGACTTGATGACTGTGTCCTGTGGATAAATGTACAGTTTATTTTTATTATGGAAGGGGGCCCCAATATAAAATAAACATGAGAGATATAAAATATAGCAGTAAATTTAACTTACCCAAAGCCAAGTTACTAGCTTGAATTTTCTATAGTGAATACTATTTAAGGATTTAACCTAACTAATGCCATTTGCTGTTTGCCTTCCTAAAATTTAGGAGACTTAAGAACAATTTTACTGGTTCATATTTTTAATTGAGGCATCTAGGAAAGTTTGAATATCTTCTTTCCTCCCTAATAAATTACCCTGCAGCAATCAGATCAGTCCACTGATACTGTAACTGCATTCAAAGTAGGGACCACCTTTACAAAACACTGTCATGATGGCTTCTAAAAACCCAAAGACCTCTCTGAGGGTTGAAGTTGTGGGAATTGAAAATAATATCTCAAATAAATGTGGTGTTTTAAATTGAAAATAATATCTCAAATAAATGTGGTGTTTTACTTCAACTCCATGTTGTATTTTGCAGCCTTATGTTTTGTCTTTAAGTACAACCTTGGAAGTAAAAAAAGAGAGAAAGAAAGAATGAAATTCATACAGTCCTGTTTCTTTCACTTGGAATCATGAAGAGCAGAGAAATAAGTGGGGTTTATTTACAGGCTGATAGTATGAATCTGTACATGTAATACTTGAAGCTTCTCAGCTCCAGTTACTAGAAGTACCTCCTTCTCCTCTTTCCTTCTTTCAATTCTTCCTTATAAATTAGTTAAAAATCTACCTCTCAGACCTTCCACTCTGGTCTGACCCCCAGAGCCACGAAGAATAAGCTGAAATCTGCTTTCATATATATGGCAGGCTCAGATATTCAGAAGGCACTATCATTCATGACAACCCTAAATCTTTTTTTCCCCTCACATTAAGTACCCCTAGTTAATAAGACCATATCTTTAACAAGTAAAAATCGTGTTTCACAACAGAGATTATGGGAGATAATCTAAATGATCAAAAGCATCATTGCCTAGGCAATGTGTTCAGTGTAACGCAGATATGAGCTACAGCAGAGTGCAACATTATTGTTAAGCCACGAAGTATAAATTGATTTTAAATAAATACACATCATCATTAAATGTGTACCAGAATACCACATTTATAAGCAGGAAAAACAACTAGCTGAAAGAGAAATGAATGGGAACAAATTTTCAAAGCAGTAAGGATTCTTGAAAAAGACCCTGGGGTTTTGTTTCTTTAGGACCAAAATATTCTTTAGGAAAACTAAAGAAAATCAATGACTACCCTTTCAGCTACAGGCAGGTTTGGTTTGCCAGTCCTAGAACGTGCCTGGGCCTGCCTGTAGGACCTTTCAGTTTCAGAGCCAAGGGTTCCAGGAGCCCACAGGCCTGCAGGGCATCTTGAGAAAGAACTCTTCAGAGCGCCGAGCCAGTGAGCTGGGCTCAGGCTGAGTACTATGTCTTAGGGGCTGCAAGAAAAGAAGAAGAAGAAAAAATGCTCCCGTGTTTAGGCTGCTGTGCGTGGAAGGTGCTAGATACTTTCCCTTTTGGAGCTACTTGTGGCACCAGCTGTTCAATAAGGAGAGGTGAAGTGCTTCCCAGAGAAATACTATTTGCTTTAAATATGGGGAAAGGAGTGAAGAGGGCAAAGAAAGATTGGAAAATATTGGATAAACTAGTAAGAAAACAATCACAATAAATAAGAATTAGGAATGTTAAAACTGAAACTCAGGAAGATAAGAGCGAGAAGCAAAATAAGTTGCCCCCTCTTGATTAACCCAAACATCAAACCCTGAGAAGAAGAACTGTGGAACCAGCCCTTTCCTTACTCTTGACGTGCCTTTGGGGTTTTTTCTGGTCACACCTCTATGCCCCCATCTAATCTAGGGCCTCTGCCAAATTCTTGTTCAAGGACTTGAATAAACTACATCAGCTTCAGGGCGCTGCCCATAGACGCAGCTGTGGCCGACACCCAGATAATACACTTTGTTTTTTCAATGGCTTTCTTTCTTGCGATCATGAAAAAAAATGCAATGGGTTTCTTTAAAGAATACATCAGAGATATATAAATTCAAAATATTATTCATAGTCCCTAAATCAAGACTGAATCTTGAAAAACACTGATTCTTTTAGAATGAATGAATGAATGAATAAGTAAATAAGGAAACACTCCTTAAGGCACACATTAAGAAACAGATAACCCTTGAAGTTTCAGATTAATCAGGCAAACAGAATCATAGCTTTCCAAGTCCACCATGACTCAACCTATGGTTTTGGGAAAACCTTGTAATTTCCCCATACTTCAGTTTCTCACCCTATAAAAGGAATATATTGCTTGAAATTTAATTCCCTCACAGCAGTCCGAGTTTTAATTCAACATTTATAAAACACTTTTTAGCTTCCCTGATTAATAGGCAAAATACTGTAATAGTTGTATAATAGACTTTCTAAAAAGATATAAAGGTAACTGGTCAAATCTGGTGTAAAATAATACTTTACCTGAGGAATAAATATCAGTCATATTTATTACTTCTCCATTCCATTTGCTAAGCAATAAAAATTAGTCCTAAAGAAAAAGTATCAAATTAGTATTCAAGCCAGTTGAAGTGTTATCACCGTAGGCTCACCTTTGTTGGGGGCAGGGGATTGTTTTGTTTTTCCAGGCTGCCCCACGTTTATATAGTTAAGCCAGGAATGCAGGGCAGGCTTTCCAAGGCCTCTGGCGTATTCACTGGCTTCTGGCTTTCTAACTCACTCTAGTCTCATAACCATAAAAGTACTCTTGAGTGCTTCTGGAAATATATAACAAATCCTTAATCAATTGAAAAGTGCTTTAACTGCATACATGAAATTTCTTGGGAGGAAAATGTTAGCTATTCTACACACATAGAGTATACTTAAGTCAGCTAGCGAGTTCCTTCTCAAAGGCACAAAGCAGTTTCCCCATAGTGATATACTTTTCAGCTTTATGTGCTTAAGTCCTAGTGAATTCCTTAGAATAACAGGAAATTCTGCAGAAGAAAAAACCCACAAAAATTGATAATCATATTTGTCCAATGCAGGAGAAATAAAAGTTAACTATTTTGAGTTGGATTACTCTTTTAAGGCACGAGATAACTAGTAAAGGTCAAACAGACTCTTAATTAACCAAAAATTATGAAAACTGAAAATTATGGAGACAGAATTTTCTACAAATAAGGATCAAAACTAAAGTAAAATGATTAATATACTCCATTTTAAACCTTATGTATTATACTATTTTCACAGGACTTGAGTAGCAATTTTCTGGATTTTGATGCATTAATGTTAATTTTCATGTTAAACCAATTTACAGGTGTACAAATTTGTACATTAATATGGCACAGTTGATAATTTTATATATAGTAATATTTATAAACACGTGTTCAAAATGGAATAATCTCCTATTTGTAAAAAAACTATGCCTTTCTATACGTTAAAATCTATAGTAATATATATAAAGTGCTTAGAACAGTGCCTGGCACATACTTAGCTCTTGATAGAACAATAATGGCAAAAATATACTACCTCATAAAGTCCTTATCAATCACATCAGAGTGAGAGCTGTTTCTCCTAATAATTCTGATACACAATTTATGTGCTAAGTGAAAAAAAAATGTAGTGAACATGATATACCCTGATTTTTCCTTCCTATAATCATTCATATAACTGTTACAGTATCAATTAATTCTTAAGTGTGAGATTAATTATACATAACATGTTTGTTTTATATGTGGTTAATAGAATTATTTTTCCTACTCAATGGACTATTCCAATTATTGTATGAGTCTCAAGGAATTTACTACTATGACTCTCCTTGTTACAAGACCACAAATAGCCACAATGCTCAGATTACCAGAAATGCTTGCACTTGGCTTTTAGGAGAAAGATGCAAGCATCATCATAGGGATGCAAGGAGTTATAATCATTCTGGAAATTATTTGGCACCATCTACACAATAACAAAATATACATACCCTTTTACCCATTAAACCTGCATTTAGAGTTCTACCTACAGGGATGTCTGACAAGTCTGCATATATAAAAACCGTCACTGCAACATGATAGCAGTAAAAACCTACTTAAATATATACCAAGAGAGAAACATTTAAATTGCATGACATATTGAATAGAAATCTCCAAATCTATATGTACTGGTATGGGAAAATATTCAAGATACAGCAAATTAAAAGCAAGTTTTAAGATAAATTTATTTAATCCCATTTGGGGTTTAAAATGTAAAATGAAAATAAATCACATCCATGTATAGTTCTTACATATACACATGTATAGAAAAAAATGTCTGAAATGAAAGGAAGCACACTGAAGTACTAACAATTTATGCTGATTTGTGGAATTTGGAGATGAAGTGGAAACCTCCACTTTTTTCTTTACATCTGCAGTTCTAAACTTTTTGAATAAAGAAGAACACGAATACAGTAAAATGCACAAATCAAAAGTAGAGAGCTGGGTGAATTTTTATAGAATCAACACCCCCTTGGAACCAGAATCTTCTCTCCTGCCCCTTTCCAGTCACTTCCCTGAAAGGTTAACCCTGTCATATCTGTTTTAATATGTTACACCAAGTAAGGCTTCCTTTTCTTAAAAAAAAGAAAAGAGACAAAAAGATGATTGATTTTAAAAGATCCCTTGTTGAAGCTGCATGAATTCCCCTTTTTAAATATTAAATACATTAAGTGGTTTATTCGAAGAAAGCAATTCAAAATACATAGCGAGCCTTTGCAGTGGGCAGTGTCTTTGCAGTGTGAACCCAGCTGTTCCTCACAACAACTCCATGAGGCAGGTACTATTATTATTCCCCGTTGACACATGCTGGAAATAACCTGCCCAAGGTCACATGGCTGGCGAGTGGCAGGGCCTGGACACCCACAAAGGGAGGCAGGTGCCAGGTTTTGCAACTCCTTGTCACACAAACAAACAAAAATAAAGGCAGCACAATGCAGAGTAGAAATCACTAGAGTGTCTCCCACAGGAGGTTCTCTTTTTCTCTTCATTTGAATCCAGTATCTCATCTCTTCCCTCGACCCAGTGTCTCATCTGCAAAATGGAAGGGTTAGGCTAGATTCCTCCTGAGATCAGATTCTCTGATAAATAAAGTGACCTGCTCACATATAGAGCAAATATGCTGCATCATGATGTAGTGTAATCCTGTCCTGCATTCAAAAGTGACTCAGACAAGGAAATAAAACCACAATTTTTGAAACCATTGGAAATAATCATTTTAATTTAATGTTATTTTTGGACATGGGAGGGTGCTTTTCTCCCCCCCTAAGCAAGCAAGTTGGTGGTTTTAAAGGGTCTTGCTCATCTTTTTGTGGAAAATGTCTAAGCCAAACCACTGGGAAATCAACAAAAAAATGTTCTTCCTCACTTGTGCCTGGAAAAAAATAAAAGACCTAATTTCTCTCACCAAAAGGCCACATATACTTTTAACACACACATCTGGGATTTTTGGTCCCAACATTTTGAAACACTGACACAAACAAATGCAGAACATGCGTCCTCTCAGATGAAATCCATAATTCTGAGGGTTAAAAATTCCTCAAACTAACATGAAATTTATCTCAGCAGAAAGCAACTGAAAAGGCCAAGTTCTGTTTCTGGAGAAAATCAAGAGTATGAAGACTGTAAATCTCAATTTGACATCTGTCTTTCAAATTTCTGTTTACACAAAATCCCAGCTTAGATTGGGCATATCTTTTCTTCCTATGGAATAAATAAAACTTTGGTACAAATGAAGCTCTAAATAAGTCAGAGCAGAAAATGACCAATAAACTGGATTTTGCAGCCATAATCAAAAGGTCAGCGGGATTCAATCTTTGAAGTCTTCTGGTTTCGGATGTTACGTTCTTTGAAAACATGGATGGAATAGTGCAATTAATTTCCATCAATATAACAGGCATTGAGGCTACAGAGGCTAAAGAGAGTGATTTCTCCCCTCAATGAGTTAGAATCTCTCTGGACAAGACTCGTTTATAATTAGCCCCAACACAATGTGCTGCTATATTAACAGTTCAAATAAAGCGTTATGGGATTACAGAGAGGAAAGAATTAATTCTGCCTGAGCCTTAGGGAAGCTTTCCCAAAGGAGGTGACATGTGAGCAAAGCCTTGAAAGATGAGTAGATCTTTTTGCAGGTAGGCAGCGAATAAGCAAGGGACAACGATGGGAAGGGAGTCCAGTCAGTGGAGGACAAGGGAGGTGAGGCTATTCCGGGGGAAAAAGAGAAGCAGCTCCCTGGATTACATGCCACAGAGCAATCATAAAATAGGCAAATCTCACCTATCAGGACCCACTGTGCAAAGAATCAACCCGAGAACGTAAAAATGTGATCAGAGACTCTGGAGGGGTTTCCTGATTTCCAAACCCAGGATATGCCAATCTGGAAAAACGGAACTTCCGGATCATTAGCTGTTCTCCAGTGACTGGAGGGTTAAGGCTTTCTGTCAATGTCAGCCATAACGTGTCTGGATGGACCTGAGGCTGGCTATGCCTTCTGTGGACTTCACGTCACAGCACAGAGCAGAACTCGCCGCCACTATCTGAAAACGTGTGATGTGAGCCCCTGATTTAAAACCTCTAGCTCGGGAGAGCAGATGTGGCTCAAGCACTTGAGCAGCCACCGCCCACATGGGAGGTCCCAGGTTT
>JAQZBX010059696.1:0-17469 GCA_029593785.1 Cabassous unicinctus
GTGGCCACTGGACATTTTTGGGGCAGGGAGAGGAGGGCAGTTGAAATACTTGGGCTTTTCTGGGACTTTGGGGGTTGTCCTGAGTGGCGAAGTGGGGACGGATGTAGGCCATTTTCCATGAGAATATACCATGCAGAACTGGGTGGGAGAGAGTGTGGTCTGTCATGTGAACTGTGGTCTATGCTCGGTGGCAAGGCCCCAGGATGTGTATATACATTGCGCCTGTTGTACCACATGGATGGGGGGTGGTTGTGTGGGATGTTGATGGAGGTGTGGGCGGTTGGGAACATGGGAATCCTTGTAGTTTCTGAGTAATATTTGTGTAATCTAGGCACCTTTATATATATATATATATATATATACACAGCAAATAACATTTATGTAAACAAATGCACATATATGCATATGTATTTATATATCATTTTACAAATTAAAAAAAGTAAAAAAAATATAAAAAAGAAGAGTCTTTACAGAAACTGCCAAAAAAAAAAAAAGATTTAAGTCTCTTGGGCATTCACCGAGCAAGTGTAGTACTAACGGTTGATTCAAATACATGGTGCAGAAGAGCCATGTATAGGGAAACAACAAATGAATCCAACTTTGTCACACTGGGGAGTATAGATTCCTAAATAGGGGCCACTGGCAGGGCACCAAACTCCTTAGATGTCTTCCTTGCCTATAGTGTCTGGATGTCTCTAGAGCCCTCAGGAGCCCTGCTATTTGAGGCAATATTTGCTATGGCAGTTAATGAGATCCTGCTGAGATGTGCATAAATGTAACCACTGGAATGACGTCCTGACTCACTTTGAAATCCCTTAACCATAAAAACACATTTGTATTTATACTTTGCCCCTTTTGATCAAGGTCTTTTGCCAGGTGCATTGCTAGCTAGAGCTTAGTAATAATCCATCAGTGAGAGGGAGGTTCATCCCCAGGAGTCATGTCCCACACTGGGGGAAATGTAATGCATGTATATGCTGAGTTTGGCTTAGAAAGAGACCACATTTGAGCAACAAGGAGGCTTTCAGGAAGTAACTCTTAGGAAACATAGAGTACTAGGCTAAGTTTCAAATTTCAAAAGAAAATGTTCATAAGAACAGTCATAAATATGAAAGGCCTGTTATGATGGCCCATACTCCTTCATTAGGCACTGCCCCTGTACCCAAGGTCCTGTTGCTGTCCCATTAGATAATGTGTCAGAGCTCCCCAGGATAGGCATTTGATATTCTTTTGGTTATTGTGTGGATCTCCACCCACGATGACAATGCCACATGAACATTTGAACACTCTCATATGCCTTAGAGGTATGCCCCAAGTGAACCTCCTCCCATGGATCCCCCATCATTGAGACCACACACCAATGATAGTCCCCTGCAACGGTTGTGACTTTCTGTGATCCAAATCATTTCTTTGAAAATGAATCCAACAAAATAACCAACTAAAATTAATAAGAAGATGAAATAATGATGATTGTTTTAAAATAACAAAATGCAAAAAATTGAAAAAATTGAGATAATAAAAAAATAAAAAAAACAGTTTTGACATTTTGTCTCATCCCTGTAAGATCTGTTGTCTTGTATGTACACTGACAATTTCTCCCATATATTTTATTCTCCTTCATTTTATCTTCAAAAAAGATTTAGGTTACAGAAAAGTCATGTACAGAATATAAGGGATCCCCCTACATCCAACATCCTCCACCTTTTCCCCTCTCCCCTATTAATAATATTTTATATGTGGGTGGTACATTTGTTAGAATTGAAGTACAAATATTGAAGCATTGGTATTAACCATGGTCAAAGATTTACATTATCATTTACATTTTAGACAGTATACTTTTATAAATTTTGACAAAATTCAAAATGCTCTGTATCCATTATTGCAAAATCATGCAGGACAATTATAATGCCCTAAAAATATCCTATGTTCTATCTTTTCAATTCTTCCCTCTCCTCCCCTTGGTACCTGTGGTGACCACTAAATTTCACTTTTTGAAAAATAAGATTCATAGTTACTTACAATAATATTGAGGGCTTGACATATTTGTCTGTTTTCTTTTATTAGCCCCTGCCTATATTCTCAAGAGACTCTTGCCTCTGTATTTGAATAGGAAGCAGGACTCCTCAGGTTGGGAGTTTAATATTTTCTTGGTTAATATGTGGGTCTACACCCCCTGATATAACACACTATGACAAGATGAACACTTACATATTCCACAGAATCCTGCACCAGGTGTACCCTGTTCTTTATGTCCCCCCATACCCATACCATATGCAAGTAACTCACCCATGCCATATTGCCAAAAGTACATTCCCAAATTTGTAGCTTTAACAACAGACTTGCAAATCCCCAGGGTTCACCAGCTTCTTCCCCAACCCTCCACCCAGTTTCATGGATAGTCCAACACCACCCCCTACCCTATCCTATTCACACACCAGCACTGCTGAAACCAATAGCATCACTGCACAACTGTCATGCCCATATACTCCACAACTACACCCTTCCACCTTATCTAAAATTTTGCCTATATGGGCATTGACTCACAACCCTCCACTCCCTTTCTTTCTTCTGGAAATCTATCTTCCAGACTCTAGCTCTTTGAGTCTCCTCAAATGGCTTAATTCATATCAGTGAGGTCATGTAATATTTGTCCTTAAGTGCCCAGCTTGCTTCACTCAAAATAGGGTCTTTAAGATTCATTTATGTTACCCCATATGTTGATACTGCATTCCTGCTTACAGCTGAGTAATATTCCATTATATGTACATACAACAGTTTGCTTATCATTCATCTGTTGGACATTCAGGTTGTTTCCAACTATTAACAACAGTGAATAATGTCACTATGAACATTGGTGTGCACATATCTGTTCATGTCCCTGCTTTCATTTCTTCAGTGTATATACCCAACAGTGGGATTGCAAGATCACATGGCAGTTCTATAGTTAGCTTCCTGATGAACCACCAAACTATTCTCCACAATGGCTGCACCATTCTACACTCCCACTAGCAGTGTATAAATGTTCCCTTTCCTCCACATTCTCACCAAAACTTGTAGTTCTCTTTTTTCTAACAGCTGCCAGTCTAATGGGTTTAAGATGATATCTCATTGTAGTTTTGATTTGCATTTCCCTAATAGCTAGTGATATTGAGGACCTTTGCATATGCTTTTTAAACCATGTATACCTTCTTTGGAGAAGAGCCTATTCAAATCACTTGCACATTTTTAAAATGGGTTTTTGGTCTTTTTATTTTTGAGATGTAGGATTTCTTTATATATGTTGGATACTAGGCCCCTATGAGATAGATGGTTACCAAATATTTTCTCCCACTTAGTCAGCTACATTTTCATTTTCTTAACAAACCCCTTTGAGGTGCAAAAGTTTTTAATTTTGAGGAAACAGCATTTAAGTATTATTTTCTTTTGTTACTTGTGGTTTGGATGTAAAATTTTTGACACCATTTCCTATGACAAGATCTTATAGATGCTTCCCTACATTATCTTCCAAGATCTTTATGGTCTTGGTACCTATATTTAGATCTTTGAACCATCTTGAGTTAGTTTTTGTAGATGGTGTTCCTCTCTCATTCTTTTGGATATGGATATCCATTTCTCCAAGCTCCATTTGTTAAAGTAGCCATTCTCTCCCAGTTGAGTGGGTTTGGTGGTCTTGTCAAATATCAGTTGACCATATATGTGAGAATTTATATCAGAACTCTCTGTTCTGTTCCATTGGTCATTATGTCTATCCTTTTGCTAATAACATGCAATTTTTACCACTGTAGATTTACACTATGTTCAAAGTCAGGTAGTTTGATTCCTCTGATTTCATTTATCTTTTTCAACATGCCTTTGGCTATTTGGAGCCTTTCCTTTGCCCCTCCAAATAAATTTCATATTTAGCTTTTCCAATTCAGTAAAAAATCTGTGGTAATTTTTATTGGGTTTGTGTTAAATCTGTAAATCATTTGGGTAGGTTAGACATCTTAATGAGGTTTAGCCTTCCTATCTATGTACAGGGAATACTCTACAAATTATTTAGGTCTTCTTTGATTTCCTTTAACACTGTTGTGCATTTCTGGGTACAAGTCCTTTACATGTTTAGTTAAATTCATTCTTAGGTATTTGATTCTTTTATTTCCTCTTGTAAATGGGATTTTGTTCTGGATTTTCTACTCAGTTTGATCATTATTTGTGTACAGAAATGCTACTGATTTTTGCACATTAATCTTGTAACCTGCTACTTTACTGAACTCATTTATAGGCTCTGGAAGTTTTTTGTAGGTTTCTCAGTGCTTTCTATGCATAGGATCATGTCATCTGCAAATATTGAAATTTTTAATTTGGATTCCTTTTATATCTTTTTCTTGCCTAAGCAAGAAAAAGTGCTTAGAAGTGCTCAAGCAAGTACTTCTAACACAATGCTAAAGAAGAGAAGGGATAGTGCACATCCTTATCTTGTTCCAGATCATAGAGGGATAGCTTTTAGCATTTCACTCTTGAATATGATGTTATCTGTGGGTGTTTCATATATACCCTTTATCACGTTGTAGAAGTTTACTTCTATTTTTTGGAAGAGTTTAAGCAGTATTCTTGTTCATTCTTTCTGGAATGTTTGTTAGAATTCACCTGTGAAGGCATCTGGTCCTGGGCTCTCTTTATTTGGGAGATTTTTGATGACTAATTCAATCTCATTAGTTTTGATTGGTCTATTGAGTTCAATTTTTTCTTTCATTAGTGTAGGCTGCCTGTGTGTTTCTAGGAATTTGTCAGTTTCCTTTAAGTTAATAATTTTGTGGGCATACAATTTTTCAAATATCCTCTTATAATACTCTATTTCTCTGAGGTCAGTCATGATATCCCCTTCCTCATTTCTTATTTTATGTATTTGCATCTTCTCTCTTTTTTTGTTATTCTATCTAAGGGTTTATCAATTCTTTGAATCTTCTCAAAGAACCAGCTTTTGGTTTTACTTTTTCTAGTACTTTATTATATTCAATTTCATTCATCTCTCCTCTAATCGTTGTTATTTCCTTCTTTCGACTTGCTTTGGCATTAGTTTGTTGTTCTTTTTCTAATTTCTCAAAGAGAGCATTTAGGTCTTTGATTTTAGCTCTTCTTTTTTAGTAGAGACATTTGTGGCTATGAATTTCCCTCTCAGCACTGCTTTTCCTGTATCCCATAGGTTTTTATATATTGTGTTGTAATTTTCATTCATTTCAAGGTAGTTATTGATTTCTTTTGCAATTTCCTTCTTGACTCACTGATTGCCTAAGTGTGTGTTGTATAAAAACAGAAAACTACAAGAGCCAGAAAGGATATGGAGAAATAAGAACATTCCTTCACTGTTGATGGGAATTCAGAATGGTGCAGCCTTTGTTGAAGTCACTTTGGCAGTAACTGAAAAAGCTGAAGTAACTGAAGTATAGAACTGCTGTGTGATCAGTATTCCCATTATTAGGAATATATTCAGAAGAACTGTAAACAAGGACATGACCTAACTTTTGTACACTGATGTTCATAGTGGCATTATTCTCAATTGCTAAAATATGGAACCAGCCTAAGTGTCCACCAACTGATGAAAGGCTTTACAAAATGTGGTATATATATATATACACACACAATGGAATCCTATTCTGCTGTAAGAAGAAATGAAATCAAGATACATATTACATCATGGATGAACTTTGTGGATATTATGTTGAGTGAGATAAGCCAGGCCAAAGGGTCAAATATTCTATGGTCTCACTAATATGCACTGAATAGGATGATGAGTAAACTCAAGAAGATAAACTCTAGGGTATAGGTTACTAGGAAATAGAGTGTAGGTTGAGAATGGCAGCTGATGCTCAAGGTATATAGAATTTTTAATAAGGTTTAATGTAAAAGTATGGAAATGAATGGAGTTGATTCTAACACATTATAGTGAGTATAACTAACAGTACTGATTTATAAATGAGCTTGTAGCTGAAAAGTGTAGTCTGTTATGTAAATGTCAATTGAAAGGAAGCTAGAGAATAACCTAGGGAATGAATAACATAGTGATTTCAGGAGTGAATGAAGATTGTGGTTAATAGTATAAATATAAGAATGTTTTTCTTTTATGAATTGTTAAGAATATGGTGATATAGGGGGAAATTAAAGCTATTTTAACTTATAGATTATAATCAACAATAACATTGTAATATTTTTTCAGCAACAGTGAAAAAGATATATATATTCTAAGAGACAGCTATAGGAGGTATAAGAAGATATGGGATTTGTCTTTTTGGAGTAATGAGAATCTTCAAAAATTGAGGTGATGACAACATAACTCTGTGATGAAAATGATAGCCACTGATTGTAAACATTGAATGGAGTGTGAAAAACAGTGGACTGTATAACACAAGGAATCCAGTGGTGGAAGATGGACTGTGGTTAACAGGAAAAATATAAGAACATCCTCTCATAAGGTATAACAAATATGTCATACTATTACAGGGTATTAATAATTGGGTGAGTTGGGGGAAAATACACCAAATAAGAGATATGGGCTATAGTTAGTGGTAAAATTTTGGTAATGATATTTCATAGTTCATAACAAATGTTTTACAGCAATGCAAGGTGTTGATGGGGTGATGTCTGGAAGCCCTGTATTATGATATGTAGGGTTTTTTTGTAAGTGCATGACTTCTACTCTACACTTGATTTTTATGTGTGCTCATGTATGAATAATATACTTCAATTAAATTTTATATTAAAAAGTAAATAGCCTATGTGTGGGAAACACACTCATTTCTAAGCTTTCTGGAAGCCCATGCAAAATGGGTTAGGTGGGTCCAGAAGGGTCATATTTCTAATGGAGGGGAGATGAGCCATGCAGACACCTGCCTGTGAGTGGCAGTTCTGTGTCTGAATCCAGATGTTCTTTTCAGGAACTAGCCACACTTGCTCAGCAAAAGGACAGCAGCCATCCAGAGCTCCACCCTGATAAGGTGCACAGAGGTGAACTCAAAATGCATACTGTTCCCCTTGCAAATGGGTGAAGTATCAGTTGCCCTCTGATGGCCTTCAGATAATGAAAGATGCTATCCCACTTCTGAACACCTTCATTACAGCCTTTCACTGCAGTTTCTTTCTTCTGCGGGAGATGAGTTGCCCTTACTTGCCAGGTGTTCCAATACCACTAGAGTCCTTCAACATGGGGGTCTTGGCACCCCCACAGGAGACCCTGCCTGGGGATTTGGCCTGGGAGAGAATCCTGCTTCTAATCCTGATTGGGGACAGCTCCATTGTTTTCAGGTACCCTCCATGGGAGTCAGAATCCCCAGAGCTCAGGGTCAACATTGGATCCAACAAGAATCTGCAAGTACAGTTCATCCAGATGGTGTGAAGCCCCCAGCAGGACCTCCTGTAGAAGATCACAGAGGACACAGCTCCAAGCTGGGCAAGGGTTTTTGTTGGTGTCATACTGGTGAAAACATATCTGAAGCTGTTTTACCTGGGTAGTACCTGGGTAGTGTGGTACAAGTGATGAGGGCCGGTTTAAAACAAGTCATAGGGAACATAGTCTCACTGTCGATGGCTCGGTGGAAACAGCATTGTCATCTCCATTGATGAACACTTGGGTTGAGGCAGTTGTCATATGTGGTTGCCAGTTTTCTGAAGAGGGGTTTTCACAGGTGCCTATCCACTGGGGACAAATGAGGGCCAGAGGGTTTTGGCTAGTAGCATACTCCTGGGCCACAAGGGTCAGGATTCATTTTAATCAAACCTCCAGCTGCTGGATCATGCATCTCTGTTAAGGGATTGTGAAGTTTGTCAAGTTTAGCCCTCTCTTGTAGGTACCGTTTCCATTTTACCACTGAGATCTTTTTTGGCTTTGCAGAATTTCTGCTGGGAATTATCTCTTACCCATGTCAGTATGGGGATCCATGTAAACAAAGTAACTGGTTGTGGCCCTGTAAACAAATCCATCTGTATATGCAACCAATAAGCAGCCAGGAACTGAGCTTTCTAATGGAGCTTATTGTGCAGCAAACAAGGCAGACAGCCTCAAAACCCATAGGGAATTATTGTTTGCCATGCTTATTCCAAGGAATCCAAGATGCATATGAGGAGGTAGCCAAGGCCTCTAATTTAAAACTTGCATATGGAGTGACAAGGGGCATGGCTTGGAAAATGGTCTGCTGTGTCAATTCTAAGACACATTGCTGGGCTTTCCTAGTGTAAAGGAGAAGATGTGTCTGGAATTTTGTACATGGGCTGTAATGAGAGTGAGTGTGTATATTCACTGACTAAAATATGTTGGCCCAATCAACCACAGCAAAGTAATTGCCTGTCATCCTTTTCTATTAATTAGAATTTGGTAAAAGGATATTTATGGGCTGGTCTTTTGCACTGAGGTTGGTACTATGAGGTTAATTGCCCTTCATTTGTGCTGGTTTTAAGATTAGATTAGGAGCTGCAAATAATTGTGCACAATTGCATTATAAGATACAAGGTGAGAAGTGTAGTGGAAAATAGGTTTAGAGAGTTTAAGCAAGATCCAGATCATGTAGTTATTTTATAACTGGCCAAGGAGTCTATATTTTATGGACAATGTGGAAGCTTGAGATGCTTTTAAATCAGGGAAGAGATTGATGACATTTCCTTTAGGAAAATTTTCTGGCAACTATGTAGAAGAATTAGAGGGGAAGAAGACTAAAGGCAAAGGGACCAAGATGGAAGTTGTTGCATTAGTTCAAACTAATGAAAAATACCATGGTCATCATTGATGCAGAGGAAGAGAGACCAGAGAAGGGTGTTATATTAAAAAGAGATGTAGGTGGTGAAAATATTCAATGGGGACAACTGGATGTGGGGATGAAGGACAAAGAAATATCTGAGGCTATCCTCATATTTGGCATTTTGGCAACTGAGTTGTATATTCATTGAGGTCCAGAATATAGCAAGAGAAACAGGTTTGCAGGAGACAAAAGTTATAAATCTAAATTAGAAACTGAGGTGGAGATATTAAATGGGCCATTAGTTATATGACAGATAAATTTTCAAAATATTTCCATACTGGGGCTTTCACACTTTAAGTGGTAAGAAAAGCCATGGTTGTGCAGTGGGTAGGTAATGGGAAAAGTGAGTTGTGAGAATAAGAGGAAAATGGACAGAACCTGATGGAACACCACCTTCTAATAGGCTGAAGGAAGAAGCCTGGAAAACAAGCTGAGAAGGAAGGGACAGAGAGGTTGTAGAAGAAATTAGAAGAAATTAGGAGCAAAGGGAGGGGAGAATGTTAAAAGAAGGGAGTGGTCAATAGTGTAAATAAATTAAAAGCAGGACAGAAAACTGTCCATTCTTTTTTTACTCAGGTAACCCTCATGGGTGACTACAGGTGGAGTAGTTGCAGTTTTGTTTGTTTTATTGATCTTCCACTGGCTTTCTGGACACAGAAACTCTTGGGAAAATTTTATTGTATATAGAGTGAGTTTATGCAGTTAAGGGAACTAAGAAGTATTTCCCCAGCAATCAGATACCTCCCTCCTTCATATAATTCTGCTCATTCATTTATATAAGAATGCCATGTTCAAGGTTATTTTATATGACAGAGGTCTCAGAAGCTATCCTCCTCAACAGAGAACTCATGTCTGACTTTTAAAAGTGGCAGTTCATTAAAAATCTTTTAAAAAGTTTTAACTAACTTGGATAATGATGGGAGAGAGGTGAGGAAGAGAGTTTGCTTTTCTTAAGGTGATGGCTTGCTTTGATTTTACAATTTCTCTGAGTGCATTGTCATCCTGTATCTTGAGGTATCATGCAGGAGGTGACTCACCACTGATCTCTGCTGTATGAGGAAGCTAAAGCCATTTTTCCACATTGTTGGCAAGGACCAGCAATTCCCAAACTCAGAGGGCAATCTTCCTCATCCTTATTAGTAGATGACATTAATGTATAACACTCTTTACTGTTTTTGTGCATTCAGTTCATGGAGTTCAGTTTTTCATTTGTATTCTCATGAAGTTTTAGCAAGTGTTACCTTGGTCTGTTTTCTTTTGCTAAACCTATCCATTTCATTTATAAAGAGTGGGGAATCCTACAATTCCTATGGGCCAATTCTTGCCTACCAGGAACCTGTGACTAAGGAGTGTCTTCTGCTGTGCCTTTGCCTATGGTCCTTGCCAATTGTGCTACATTAGTCAGTGGATTCTTACAAAGGAGGAGAATTCTGAGGCACCAATGCTTTTCTCCTGTACAGACATTGAAAACCTGTAAATGGCTATTCATACTTTGTCATGCTGCTGTTAAGAGGCATCCTTCCCACCCTGCCTATCACCCCTTAACCCTGACAACACACATACATGCAGAAATGACCACTAGACTTTTAGTACTGGATTTTACTTCAAGTTTTGTTCTAGATTTTAAGTTCTTTGAATAAAAGACCCATGTTTCTTTGGCAGCTATGTAGAAGATGAATTGGAGAGAAATAAGAGTAAAGGTTGGGGGTGGGGAGACCAAGAAGGAGGCTGTTGTATTATCTCAAATTAAAACAAAACAATGTGGGTTTCACTAATGCAGAGGAAGAAAGATCATAGAGGACTGTCATATGAAATACATTTTTAAGAGGTGAAAATACTCTGTGGGGTAACTGGATGTAGGGGTGAAGGATGAAGTATCTGGAATAATTTATTTTTGCTTTTGGTTTTCCACTGCAAAGTGTGGTGTATGGCATATATAAACAATATTTGGAAGTGTAAAGTCTCACTACTCCTGAAATAGGTGCAGAATGAAGTTGTGTTTCATGAAACCAATTTTAGGAAAGCCAAATCTTCTCCCAGATTTATTTTCCAAGGGGGACCCCATTGAAAGCCTACATGTTCCTCTAACCAATCTTGGCAGTCACTTGTTACTTTGGTCCACCAACTTAGCTTTAAACCATTGCTGCCTCCAAATGTCAAATTATCATGTTATCTTATCATGCATTTCTCTAGGCTTCTGTAACCTTAGATGGGCACAGTTGCTTTCATTTGGTGTTTGAATCACAGTAATGCCAGTCTGGTTTACAGATTTCTGGTAGAATATCAAGAACAACATGCCAAGGTGAAAATGCACTGTACCAAGCAGTGGTTACTCCTGGAACACATAGGCAGGACTCTCTGAACCTAGAGGGGTTATTATTTCCTCTCCAATAAAAATACCTATTTGTTCCAGGGTAATTCTCAACCACTACACTCTTGACAGGTTCAATAGTCAACAATATATTTCCCCAAGGGTGAGAAATTCTAATTTGAATTATACCATTTAAGGGGAATTCATTATTCAACTTACTATATAGAATTTATCTAAATCATTAAGTGCCCAATCTGGCTTACAATGTACATTTTGCCAGAGGATAAATGCCTACAAACCACATTCTACACCATCTGCATTCACATTGTAAGGAAATCAGTTTTCTCTGAGAACAATTGTTGGCATGTGCATTATCTCTGTGTAACTGAAGGATCGCTCCTGGTGATTTTACCCAAACTAAAGAAATTGCTTTCAAAAGATTCTAGCAATTCAGATAGCACTTTTTAAATTTATGAACACATGGACCAAGAGCCCAGGAAACATGGTCTCAAATTCTGAATTGTAATATCTCTCAATGATCTTGAACAAGTCCATGTTTTGGACTGAAATGTCCTTATCTAGTCAAAGAATGAGATGACATCTGTCTCATTACAAGATTAAAAAAAATAAGCTAATGTTGGATTCAGGGAAAACTTTATTTATTTGTGTTCTCTCTTGGGGAATGCTGGTCACTGCAAAACAGGAGTTTCTGGTACCATGTGGCATGTCTGTTTGTGTCTGTGGGAGGCATATGGAAATAGGAATATGGGGCTATCTTTAGTGTCAAGTGGAAAGGGGCTGAGAGGGGAGCCTCTGCAAGTATTCAAGAGGTGACTTCAAGGCCAGGGTTTTTGTAAAACAGTCTTTGAAAGAGCTGTGCTTGTCCCTATAGATTGGATGCTAAGAATTCAGCAAATAGAATCTATGTTCCTCAAAGTGCAGGCCATTCTCAACAATCCAAATTTTTATGAGAAATATTTTTTTAAAAATTTCTGTTGCATGTCAATGGTAATCTAATAAATTATAGACTTCTTCTTGTTAATATAAAATATCACTCATTCCAAGAAGCATCACACAATTTCCATGCCTACATTTTCACTTCTTTTTATGAATTTAATTTTCAATAAGTGAAGGTCTAATCATTTAGGAGACTGGTGGACTAACAAAGGTATTTCCATTATCCATTATTAGAAACAAAAATGTGATGGGCTAGTTGAGCCATTAGAGGGTGCAAGAGCATGGGTGCACATCAAACTCAAAATCTGTTCCTGTGTGGGCACTCAAATTGCAAAAGCCCTCTACAGATTCTATCTTTGAACAAACCAAACTGTCATCACTCATTCACTATAAGCCTGGCCAGATGCAAGAATTGAGGCCTGCTTTTGGCAATCAGGGTTTATTTAGTGCAAATTTAATAATGCTGCCATAATAGCCTTCTCTTCAAGTGAATAGGACAGGATTAGAGAGTTATGAAACAACACAATAGTGACACTTGAACATTGTTTGTTGGCAGTGTTTTGGAAAAATGTGAGGTCTATTTATTCTGAACCATTAATCAAAGCCTTTGTTGATGTTCAGGAACTAGGTCTGTGAAAACGGTGCTGTGGATGAAAAAAGATGAGAAAGAAACAAGAGATAACCAGGGTCTGGGGACCCTCCATCCAAATGGACGAGAGTGCCACTGCATAAAACATCATGGCTTTTATTTAGCTTTAGAACAAAGAAAATACATGTGCGCATGGGCAAAATCAATAGATACATGATAGGCTACACATTGATAAGGTTGGCAAGTCTTTAGGGTTAATGGTTCAGTACTCTTTGCATTCCTGCATATCAAAGACCTTGTTAATCATTATCTGACACATACTAAATACACTCTTAGAAGCACAGATGCTTCTCCACCAGGCTCCTACAAGATCTTATCTTAGTGTCTTGAGTCTAGAAACACCTGTCCCATACATACCAAGGTGGCCTGCTTTCTGTCAGTAGATATGGCCTTTAATTGAACTCCTTCATTTCCCCCTTTTTTATTAATTAATTTTTTCAGTGAAGACTATAGGAACCATTATATAAGATGATACAAGGTGATTTCCTGTCACTTGTCTTCCTCCATAGTCTCTTGTGACTGTGCCTGTCTTAGGTTGTCTTCCTCTGAGAATCTTACCCGCATTGACTACCAGTCAAGCTTTTGAGTGGTTACATGGAAGGCAATTTCATTTATATTTTATACTTCTTCAGGTTCCTTATGTGTATGCTTTTATGTAGATAATTAGTAGTAAAATCAAGGGGTTATTAGTGTACTACTTTCTACCACAAATAACGTAAAATTAGTTTTTCATGGCTAAGTTTCTTAACATAAATGCATTTATCTGATCTAATTTATCATTTTTTCTATGATGATATGTTATTACTCTACCCTTGAAAATACAATTAAAATGCATAAAACAATAATTCCTAATCCAATCCAAAATTATATTTGAACTGATTTTTGTTTCCACCATTGAAACGGATTGACAATATCTAAATTTTCAGACAATTCATTCCAAAATTCTGCACCAGGGGTTTCTTTCAATTCATTTTGAGACATGCTCAATGCTTTCTTTTGCAATTCTAAAATATCTAAAGAAATATTATGCTTATATCCAATCAAATGATTTTTTTACTTCTTCCCAATCATGCTCACTATTATTATAAGGCAAAGGAGTAATACAAAAAGAACTTTTATTCCAATCACATTTAAGAGTGCTCAATACATTTAAATTATACATTTGATTACCCAAATGTATATTAGTTGTTTCAAGATCATTCATACACTTATTCAGTTCTATATCAATGTGAGACTGGCTATGCCACATCTCACTTGCTTTTTTATGTCAGTCCTTAACATATTGTTGAGTCTGGACTCCTTGATACAGGGCTGTGCTAGCAACAGCTGCAGCAGTTATGATGCCAATCAGTCCCAAAATTCCTGCTATCTGAAGTCCAATCAGTATTTTAGTTCTTTTTAAATAATGGTCGAGGAAGTGCCACAGCAACTGGGATTCTGGAAACTGTTGCCAATGTCTGGTCATCGAAACTGTTAACCATAGTCCTTTTCTTCTTCTTGCTATAAAAAGAGTTTGATTTTCTTGCAAATATGAATTCTTAAGACATGTAAATAAAGAGCAATTGGAGCAGCTAACGTTCCTTTCACCAAAAGATACTTTTCCAATGATAAATACTATAGGATCTAGTACACATGCTGTACAAAATTGAGATGATTTTGTTTTTAAACTGGTAATATTAGTTTTATGGCCTTGCCATTTGAAAATTGGGCCAGTTCCCAAAAATAATTTCCACAAATAATTTTGAGTTTTGTTAAGTTTAGTGTTCCATGGTTTTGGGATATATCATCCTTGATTTTTCCAATTTTTTGAGCTGTTAGTAAATGCCGTATTACCAAAATTCCAGAAATAAGGATTACTGTCATTAGTGGTTATGGTTGAATTGTTAATGAACCAAGATATGGTTGTGTTTTTAACAGGCTTCAGCATTCCTATAAGGGTCCAATCCTTTACATTTCCAAAGGAATCATTAAACAACACAACCTCTGTAAAACTATGACATACATGTCATTTGTCATTTAGTGATCTGTTTTGAGGGGACATGTAAGATTTACCATATTTTCTGATTTATATGGCAAAGAAGGGAAAATGAGACTATAAATTCGAGTTTGAGTTTTCTCTGTTAAAACTACACTGCAATTTTGAGGTTGCATGCATGTGGAACCATGCCCAATACAAAGAGGGTGGTCTCTAAAAGGTAAAGTTAATTTTCTACAAATTTCCCTTCTTCTTTGGCTTTAAGGGGAGCCATAAGTCTATAGGTCCTGGAAAATGGTGAGATTGATTAAGATAAATTGGGTAAGACTCATACCATCCCAGGTTAAGAGCTCTAAAAGAGGTGGGATGGGTATGTATGCCCAATAAGTGTAATTATGATATGGCATTTTACCTTGACTTAATACTTTACCTATAATTAATCCAATGTGAAACCACCATGTCCATAGTTAAGTTTCAGCAGCATCTTCAACTCTAGACTTGATTCTTCTGGTGGGGATCCATTGCTGTTCTCCCGTTTCTGTAATGGTAAGAGCAAAGCATCTGGCCCAAATTTTTACCTCTCCTTTTTCCCATTTATTGATTGTTTCATTTTTCCAATACCTCAGTTATCTGCATTTTTCATTTTCATTCTTTTTATTAACCTCCCATCATCTTACTGCTACTGTGATATTAGAAATTTGTAGTCTATTAAGAAAATTTAAGGTAAGCAATGCTTTAGATAGTTTGTCTTTAGCAGATTCTCCTCCATCTCCCCCTTTTTGTTTTTGCAACATTACTTTTATTAAGTGATTGGTTTTTCTACAAGAGCTTTACACTTGGAATTATTTGCTTCGTTAAGAGAATGTTGGAGATGTTTATAGAATTGTGTTAAAAGTGTTTTTGAGGGTGCTGCAATGAGGGTAAATACATGCTTGTGGGAAGGCAGAATGAGTAAGGCATAAAGCCTTAAAGACATAATATTAACACATGGTGGGTGTATTGAAAATTTCTGGTGGCAGGACCTTTTATTGACATTTAGTTAATGTATTTTTGTTAATTGAAAGAATATAAAATAAGTGAAGGATTGTTTATAAACAGGGTTCTAACTGTTATATTCCAATCTTTTATGATATGTATACATACATTCACATGCTTACCAAACCAGGGGAAACACTGATATACTTGGCTTGTTGTTGGCTAGAGTCCTGGATAGATATAAGGTAAATGTTAATATTTATATTTAGTTTAATAAGCTTATACTGACAATTAGAGTGAGAAACATGAATAACATAATCAATTAAAAGATTAAGTTAATATTGAACAAAGTTACAGAATGACAGATAAATAGTGCAGTTTTAAATATATACTTACCAATATTAGCTTTTAGCTGGGAAGCATTGAATTAGGAACTGATACTAGAGTTTTGGTTGACTGTGTTTAGGATTAATGAATTTGATACTATAGGTGCCAACTTGTGAGTATTTTGCTAATTCCTGAGGAAGGGGCCAGCCTCCCCAGGAGGGAACACAACACTCCTTGGGCAGTGTATTTTAAGTTTTATGTATCAGTCCCTGGGAGAGTGGCCATCTCCTCCAGGGAGGAACACACCACTATTTGAAATGTGCTTTATCTTTTTTAATTTGTTACAAAACATCCATGATGTGCTTGATTTGCTTACTATTTTAGTTTCTATTATTTTTCCTGAAATATGAAAAATGTTAAGATTTACATATACATATAATAAAATACATTAATGTGTAACACACAAGTTATTAAATTACTTAAGAGTGCAATGTAGTGCATTAAAGTTTTGATTAGTATTTAAGTATGTTATACATAATTCATAACTTCAGTAGATTATATAACAACAAAAAAGAATAAGACTTTTAACCAGCAGACATCCGATGAATAAACTTTATTTTTTATCCATTTAAGATTTTTAGTAGCATGATTAGAATGACCTTAATTTCTTTATTTTGTATAGTTTGAGGCAAAGGTAAAAACAAATTATTATTTCCTATTTGGGCTGTGAGGCAATACATTAAATTGTAATTTTAATACCTGCATTGGTTTTGTTGTTAACATTATAATTAGAATTGGGGCTGTAACTCACAATGTTGAATATAAACTTGATTTATTGTTGGCTATTTTACAGAAAGGGGAATGTGGGCTGGCTTGACTTGTTTAAGAAGATTTTTTTGTAACAAACTGGCAATATTTGGGGGTGCTACACATTGCAGTGCTGTTATTTTAATTTGCTATAATTTACTGTTATGCACTACCCCTGGCAGCCCCTAATGGCTGCTTTCTTTCTGTCATTATAGACTTTCTTTTTTTAGAAGAGGTGGGATTAATCAGATAAACTTAAGTTAAAGCATCTGTCTTTTGATTTTTAGGCAGAGAGGCAGTTTTTGTGACACATATTATTAGTATATTTTAAAATAATTAAAATTATGATTAATAACATTATATTTAATTTAACAATATACTGAAACGTTATTATATTTTCAGGAATTTTATGCACTTTTAAAGTATTCATATGAATTTTTAAAGCAATGCTTTAGATATTTTGTCTTTAGCAGATTCTCCTCCATCTTCCCTTTTTTGTTTTTGCAACATTAATTTTAGTAACTGATTGCTTCTTTCTACAATAGCTTGATTCTTGGAGTTATTTACTTGGGTAAGAGAATGTTGAAGATGTTTATAGAGTTGTGTTAAAAGTGTTTTTGAGGAAATATTTAAAAATTCTTTTTGTTTTTTTCCCATTTTTTGAATTCCCCAATCCTTTAATTTTATTTTATTTCTAGTG
>JAQZBX010059697.1:0-17464 GCA_029593785.1 Cabassous unicinctus
GCAAAATAGTTGAATAGACACTTCTCCAAAGAAGAAATACAAATAGCTAAAAAGTACATGAAAAGATGTTCAATATCACGAGCTATTATGGAAATGCAAATGAAATCTACAACGAGATATCATCTTACACCCGTTAGACTGAGGGCTATTGAAAAAACAGGACTACAAGTGTTGGAGAGGATGTGGAGGAAAAGGAACTCTTATCCACTGCTGGTAGGAATGTAGAATGGTAAAGCCATTGTGCAGGACAGTTTGGTGGTTCCTCAGGAAGATAACTACAGAACTGCCATATGATCTAAACTACTTTAAAAATAGAGGAAAAATAAATAAAATAAAATAAAATAAAATGGTAAATATGACAATTGGGAATGGATATATCATCTTCCCTTATAGAAGGACATTATATATTTGTTTAAAATAATTATAGGTATGTGTAATAATAATTCTGGCCCACTATTTGGTTTTATATTATTTTATAGAAAATTCTATTTAATTAAGTGACTTAGCATATTTTCGTATATAAGAAAAAAATAATGGGTACAAGACCAAGACAGTAGTAGCTTCAAAAAAGAAAAAAAAAAGAATACTTTTGATAGAAAATTCATACCATGAGTTCTGGTGAATCAAAGACCATATCTGATGGTTCCCACAAACCTGTTCTCCTTGTCTGAGGCTGAAAGAGAGCGGGTGCACAGACTCTCTGTGGCAAATAAATGACTCCACACAGTGCTCTCCCTTTTTTTAAAGATTACTTACAATAATGCCAGTGGCCACTTGGGTTACTGAGCCCTCATGTGCTTTCCTGCCTGAAAAAGGTCATGGGAACCAGGCACTTGAACGTGATCATTTTTATGGGACAGTCTAGGAGAAGTTTTTGGTGTTTTATTGATTTTGTTGTGGAATACTTTTTATTTTTAGTTTTTGAAACTCAAACTCATTTCTGCAAGAACTTCAAAGTCAGTTTGGACTATTTTTCATCCTAGCCCTTGCCATTCTACCTCCTATGAAAAATTGAAGATTTGCATTACACAATTTCCATCCACCAATAATTGGGAATTGAGTGATTATAGACCTCTGGCTGTATGAATAAACATGTCTTTATTAACCCCAAAGATATTGTTTCCAGACACACACCATATACCAGCATTCTTTGAAAATAAACCATCATGTGCTCCTAAGCTTTTGGAAAATAATTAGCCACACACTAGTTAAGTGACATGAAAAGCTGAAAGTGAAATCAGTAAACAATCATAGACAGTTCAGCTAGCTTTGATGCACAAATCTCTTGTATGAATGAATAGAGAAGGCTTATTGTACTAATCAAGTCATTAGTTGTCTGCTAATCTGCGCCCTTTCAGGGTACTTTCATCATCATTTGAGTCATTACTCAAGGGTGTTGGCATCCCTGCCCTGTCTTTTGCTGCCTTTGACTCCATCCATGAACTTGAATGGTACGTAGCTCACAATAGGTATGGAATAATATTTCTTTGATTTTTGTTGTTGATGAATATGGAATACAAGGCTTATTGTTATAAGGTAACCTAATTTTATGAATCTGAAATGCCCTAGAGCAACTTATATATGAAAGTGGACATCAAAATCATTTTTCATTTAAAAGTGGTTATGATTCTTGTATTTTCCTATATTAGATTTTTTTGTGTTTTTTTGTGTGTTGTTTTTAACTGCTTTCTCAGTAATGCATAGATCATCAGCAATATAAAGATTTTGATGATTTTAGGCTTTCAGACTCTTCAGTTCATTATTTTGTCCTTAGGTAATAAATATTTGATTGTAATTCTCATACAGATTTTTGGAATCACTTCAAAAATATGAATCCTAAACAGAAATATTATGATTCTGTATTCTTACTATAAAAAATGAAGTCCTTAGTAGATTATAGATATTAATTTCAGTTCCAGACCACCACAATAAGGTGACTATACCAATAAAGTGATTCACATGAATGGTTTGGTTTCACAGTGCATATAAAAGTTATGCTTACACTAACATGTAGGCTATTAAGTGTGCAATAGCATTATGGATAAAAATAATAATACACATACCTTAATTAAAATACTTTATTGATAAAAATGCTAACCATCATCTTAGCTTCAGTGAATTATAATCTTTTTGCTGGTGAAGGATCTTGCCTCTATGTTGACAGCTGCTGACATATCAGGGTAATGGTTGCTGAAGATTGAGGTGGCTGTGGCAATTTCTTAAAATAAGACAACAATGAAGTTTGCTACATCGATTGACCCTGACTTCCATTTAAAAAATTTCTCTGTAGCATGAGATGCTGTGTGATAGCATTTTACCCACAGTAGAATTTCTTTCAAAATTGAAGTCAATCCTCTTCAGTTAACTTTATCAGTTAAGCTGATCTAATATTCTAAATCTTTTCTTCATTTCAATAATGTTGATAGCATCTTCACCAGGAGTAGATACCACCTCAAGAAACCACTTTCTTTGCTCATCCATAAGAAGCAACTCATCATCTGTTCAAGTTTTATCATGAAATTGCTGTAATTCAGTTACATCTTCAGGTTCAATTTCTAGTTCTAGTTCTCTTGCTCTTTCCACCACATATGCAGTTACTTCCTCTACTGAAATCTGGAACCCCTCAAAGTCACCCATGAGGCTTGGAATATACTTCTTTCAAACTCCTGTTAATACTGATATTTTGAACTCCTTCCATGAATAAATGAGCGTTCTTAATGGAATCAAGAATGGTGACTCCTTTCCAAAAGTTTTGCCATTGGCTTTGCCCAGATACATTAGAGGAATAAGTATCTATGGCAGTGATAGCCTATGAAATACATTTCTTGAAGAATAATACTTGAGAGTTGAAATGACTCCTTGATCCATGGGCAGCTAACAGTGGAGGTTGTGTTAGCAGTTATGAACATAACATTCATCCCATTGTACATCTCCATCAGTGCCCTTGGGTGATCAGGTGCATTGTCAACAAGCAATAGTATTTTGAAACCAATCTTTTTTCTGAGCAGCAGTTCTTAATCATAGACTTAATATATTCAGTAAATCATCTTGTAAACAGATGCACTGTCATCCAGGCTTTGTTATTGCACTTATAGAGCACAAGCAGAATAGATTTAGCATAATTCTTAAGGGCCCTAGGATTTTTGGAATGGTAAATGAACACTGGTTTCAACTAAATTCACCAGCTATATTAGTCCCTCACAAGTGAATCAGCTTGTACTTTAAGCTTTGAAGCAGGCAATGGCTTTTCCTCTCTGGCTGTGAATGTCCTGGATGGCATCTCCTCCCAATGTAAGGTTTGTTTTTTCTACAGTGAAAAGCTGTTTAGTGTAGCCACCTTCATCAAATACCTTAGCTTGATCTTCTGGATAACTTGCTGGAGCCTCTGAATTACTTGGTTCTTCACCTTGCACTTTTATATTATAAAGATGGCTTCTTTCCTTAAACATCATGAACCAACCTATATTAGCTTCAAAGTTTTCTTCTGCAGCATCCTCACCTCTCTCATCTTCATAGAATTGAAGAGAGTTAGAGCTTTACTGTGGATTAGGAATTGGCTTAAGGAAATGCTGTGGCTGGCATGATCTTCTACCCAGACCACTAAAACTTTCTCCATATCAGCAATAGGGCTGCTTCGCTTTCTTACTCATGTGTTCACTGGAGTAGCACTTTTAATTCCTTTGAAGAACTTTTCTCTGCATTTGCAACTTTGCTAGCTGTGCTGTTTGGCATAAGAGGCCTAGCTTTCAGCCTATCTTGGTGTATTAATTAGCCAAAGGGGTGCTAACACAAAGTACCAGAAATCTGTTGGCTTTTAAAGGGTATTTATTTGGGGTAAATGCTCACAGTTACAAGGGCCTAAAGAGTCTAACTCAAGGTTGCTTTCTCACCAAAGTCAGTTGCCACATGTTGAAACAATAGGGTGGGCAATCTCTGCCTGGGCTCTCCTTCCTTCTTCCTCTTAAGGCTTTGTGATCCCAACTTCTTCTGGTCTCAGCTGTAGGCTGGCATAGGGCTTGTTTCTTTCTGGGCCTTCTCAGCTGATCAGCTGCAAACTATCAGGCAAATGGCTCATCTCTCCTCCCAGGGCTGCAGGATCAAAGTTCTCTCCTCTTTCATGTCTATGGGGCTCTCTCTCTTCCTGTGTGTCTTCTTGAGTGAGTGTCCATTTTTCTGCCCACCAAGGGGATGGGGATTCAATCCTGAGTCATGCCCTACTGATATAGTTGAGTCAAAAGCCCTAAATTGATTTAATCAAGTAAACTTAAAACATTTGAATTTAATACAATCAAAGGGTATCACACCCAGAGGAACAGACCAGTTTACAAACATAATATTTCTCTCTTTTAGGGTCCATAAATAATCTCAAACTGCCACATTTGGCTTTTGACATACCCTCCTCATGAAGATTAATCATGTCCACTTTTTTATTTAAAGTGTGGGATGTACAACTCTTCCTTTCACTTGAACACTTAGAGGCCATTGTATGGTTATTAATTTGCCTAATTTCAATATTGTTGCATCACAGGGAACAGGGAGGCCCAAGGAGAGGGAGAGAGACTGGGCAATGGCCAGTGAGTGGGGCAGTCAGAACACACACTTTATGTTCTCTGTCTTATATGGGTGTTGTTCATTGAGCCCCAAAACAATTACAATAGTAACATCAAGGATCACAAATCAGAGATCACCATACCAGATATAATAACTATGGAAATGTTTGAAATATTGAGAGAATTAACCAAAATGTGACACAGAGACATGCAGTCTCAAAAATGGCACAGATAGGCTTGCTTGATGCAGGATTGCAGCAAATCTTCACATCCTCAAAAACAATATCATCAAAGTGTAGTAAAGTGAAGCACAATAAAACAAGGCATGCTTGTGCTAAAAGGCTGCTGGAAATGTGAGCATTCTTTATATTACTGTAGGCGTGGAGTCATTTTATGTTACAAATACGGGTTAAAAATCTCTTTGCTACAGCTCAATGGACTCACCCAAGTCACCTGGTGAGGAGACGATGATGGACAACGGCCATCCCAGAGAATGGAGAGAGCCTACAGCTGCAGGCAGGATAATCCCATCCACCATATCCATGGGATGTAAGCCCCCTCTCACTTGGAGGTGGAGTGGACATCACCATCCCAAACTCCTCCGGACTGGGGGAAGAGCTATGGACTAGAGTGGACTTAATGGTATTCTGTTGTAGACATAATGTGATTCAAGCAATGGAAGAAATTACAACAGTGAGGTGGATCCAGTGGCCACTGGATGCTTTTGGGACAGGAAAGGGAAAAGCAGTTGTAATACAGGGGCTTTTTCAGGACTTGGGAATTATCCTAACATTACAACGACAGATATAGGGCATTTTACATCAGCATATAACATGCAGAACTGTGTGGGAGAGAGTGTGGTCTACAATGTGAACTATGGTCCATGCATAGTGACAAAGCCCCAGGATGTGTATATCCATTGCAGGTGATGTGCTACACTAATGAAAGATGTTTATGTGGGATGTTATGGGAGGTGTGGGAGGTGGGGAACTTGGGAATCCCTGTAATTTTTGTATAACATTTATGTAATCTAAGCATCTTTTAAAATATATATATATTTAAATAAATAAATAAATAAAAATAAAAAATAAAAACAGCACCAGTACATAAGGACATGCACAAAAAAACCCCCAAAACAAACAAACAAACAAACAAAACCTTGGCTGCACATTTATAAGTACTTAGAAATAAATGTAAGTCCACAGTTTTTGTTTTGTAAAAAACAAAAACAAAGCCAAAAAAAAAAAAAAGCCAAGTTACTTGAGGCAGTGTGGATATATCAGCCTAATTTCCAATGCCACGGTGTCTTCCCCATGCCCAGCCCAGGGCCTGCCCACCCCAGGACTGGGTTCCTCATCTCTGGTGCTGATTCCCTCTTAAAATACCAAAACAAGACAATAAATTTAAATTAAATCAAAGACCTCATAAATAAAAAAGGTAATAGAAAATGTTAAAGGAACAAGGATCTTTCAGAACAAAAATATGACATTTGAGAATAGCAATAAACAAAGACAGAAAAAAAGGAAAACTCAAAATATGTCATTGTGGGCTGCATGTGTAGAAGAAACATTAAAGAATAAAAGGGAAAAATTGTTAATAAATTCCTACAAATTTATGCATTAAAAAAAAAATCCCTTTGCAATTCAGGGGGTTCCCAGTTCTTAATTTTTAAAAAAGTGGGTGAAACAAATCAGCAATTAAAATTTTATATGTTCCAATTCCTCTCCTTCCTTCATATTCCCTCTCTCTCTCTGGATCTCTCTCTCTAGTACACATGCATATTCTGTGAGCAAGGATAGCTGAGAATTCCACATTCAATTACATATTGATATTAGGTTTTGTTTTAACTATTTGTTATTTATTTTCTGTTATTCAGTTCCGTAACTTACAAAAAGTATGTCTGTAATAAATGATTATCTTATTTATCTTGCTTTGTCAGGAAATTAGGTGGTCCATAGGAATACATTTTCTGGATAAATGAAAGCTATCTTTATAAGGAAGTTTATTTTATTTTACCCCCTATGGAAGGAAATCTTGCTGATTTCTGTCATGTACCACCCTTCATTCCATGAGAGTGCAGGAGACACAATTTCTTCTTACTGCTTCCACAATGGTCAATAATAATTGTGCTGAACTGCATGTACAGATGCCTCTGGGAGCTAGGAAAGTGTCCATTGACTGATCCCAGAACAGTGGATATTTAAAAATGTCTTTGTCTATTTTTATAATATTAGGTCTCCTTGCTATCATACCTCATTTCTTATTGCTCTCTGCCATCTGCCTCTTACATTCCTCATGCTCCAAAATATTAAATTGCTTTTACCAATCTACTGAAGTCTTAGGAACAAAATGACCAAAATGTTTGGAATTCCACTTAAAATACATTCTGAAATTATTACTTCAAAAATAAAGCAATACAGTGTATGTACTTTGGGGTGAGATTGTTTTAATCCTTTTCTGTTGTTGTTGAGCCAGTCATCTTCTAATTTCATCATCTTCTTGGTAAAGGAAGAAGATCCTGTGTCTATGAACCAATAGATGTTTGAACCCAAGCAGGTCAGTTTATTTTTAAGAGTCTATTTCCTCATGAAAATAAGGTCACTATTTATAAAATCATGTATTACATAATTATTTTACTCTTTCATTATGGCTATGTTGAATCATATTCATTGCTTTTATAACAAATATGATCCTACAAGAAGGATACTTAAAATTATGCACTTTTATTGTGTTTAGGGAAATTGATAATATGCTTTATATATATGTTTTTGTTTGTTTGTTTGTTTTTGCTGTTGCAGGGGTTTTTGTTTTGTATTTTGAGGTACTGGGAACCAGGGGTTGAACCTGGGGCCTCAAATGTGGGAAGCAGGTGCTCAACTGCTTGAGCCACATCTGGTCCCCTATGTTATTGGAATTTATTTGAATTTTTGTGTCATATATAGTAGCTAAGTGTTGGCTGGTATATCTCAGATTTTTTAGAGTATTCCAGTGGGAGAATTTAAGATTTCTTAAAAGATATTTTCCATGTGTTAGATCCTATGACTTTTTAGTGTGATGGTTTTTGTTATCAGTAAGTATTTTTTTTCTTTTGTCAGTGTCTTATTTCAAAGACAGTCCAGGTCATTAGTCAGTGGCAGATAGTAAAAATAAATATAATAAAACAAGTCTTCTAAGCTCTAGATGATGGTATAATTCTAGCTGCAGTCTTTATGATAGAGAATATTTCCATAATGATAAATCAAAGACACTTACAATAAATAGGAAACACATTCCATTCTTTATAACTGTAGACTCTTCATGAGTTCAGCTGATGGTACAAATGCTTTTAGGAATTTTATTTTCCTAAATGTGAGGGATTTTGCCTCAAACTTATATCATCATGCAATATGAATGCAATTCCACTGAAACAGAGAATCTGAAAACTTCCGGTAATGCTGAGATCCATTTTTTTTTTTACCAATTTCCAAAGGAAATGTGATACAAACAAGCAAAGAGGAAAGACAAGTAAACTCTCTAGCACTGAGTCTGTAAACTTATGTGTTGCAGATAAATGACTGATACCTCAGGGCTAAGAAAACATATTGGAATATATAGATTTTCTGCTTGGAAGAGTCCTGCAAGAACTGCCTCTTATTTGGCACCAATTGTCAATAACCCAACAAGATGCTTTAACAGCAAAAACAAAAAACAAACAAATAAAAACTACAAAAACAAAATGATATTTTCCAGCTCAATTATCTTGCTCTTGCTCTTTGCTGAAATTTTTGCTTGAATTTGACAGGTGGTCAGTGGTAGGCATATGTTGCTTGTGAGCCTTAATTTTGTGGCAATGAGGCTTAGAGCCCAATTGACTATGATTGCATTTTAAGTATCTATCAGCTCAAGAATTCACAAATATCCAAATGGTATTTGCAGAGATATTGACTATATGAGACCAAAGTACTTTGAAGTATAACTGCCTTTATTAACTCAGGTTTACCGAATGCCTGTTACAGAGCCAGGCCCCATAGTTTGCCCACTGCTAGGACAGAAATGCAGGTGAAAAATTCAAATTCTGTCTTATTGTCTGTCATCTAATATTTGATTTAAAAATAAATAAATCTATAATACAAGGCATAATGTGATACCATAAGGTTCATGAGACTAGATTACCAAATGAAATTGGAGGAGGGAGTGATCTGTTCTAGCTGGAAATAAGAGGAAATTATTTATTAATGAGGTGGCATCTAAATTGGGTTTTGGAACATCTGATTGGGAATGACTGTATATGAAATTAAAAGAATGCTGCTAGTGTGCTAATAAAAACATATATGGAGATGGAGATGTATAATTTTTTTTTTTAAATTGTAAGAAGTTCTTCTTGAATGAAGAACAGGCAAATAAAGGCCAGAAATGGTGATATATGGGATAAATTATGTTGGAGTTAAAATGGGAAATTTGAAAGCTTTTATTAGAAACAAATATATTTTTAAATAGTGTGACAACCTAGAAGAAAGATAGAAAAAATTGTAGATGTATAGAAAGAGAGATGATTATCTGGGGATTATTTTACTTAATATTTATTACAACCATTAACATGAATTAAAGAAACTCATAAGGGTAACCGGTTACTAACGGAATTAGCAATATTCAAATTTATAAATTCTGACACAGTATTTGGGCCCTGTTACAATGATGATATGCTGCCTGCTAGTAGGCGATAGTATAACAGCATACAGTTGTCTTACACCTGCCAGTAGGTAGTAGTGTAAGAGCATACAGCCATCATACACCTGCCAGTAGGCAATAGTGAAGAGCATACAGCCATCTTACAGAGGAGGGAATAGCCAACTGGTCCCTATTTGCCCAGAAATTTCCTGGATTTAGCAATGAGTGCTCCACATTCTGGGAAATCCCTCAGTTCCAGGCACATCCTTACCCTACCAGAGGGTAAAAGTACTTTTGTCCCACATGATTATTCATTGAAAGGTATCTCTAAAGAGGGAGAAAATTTAAGCAACCCAATTATCTGACAAAGGCCTAGTATTTAAAAGATATAAAGGTCTTTCAAAACACAACAGCAAAAAAAAAAAAAAAAGACAATCCACTTAGAAAATGGACAAAACATATGAAGAAGCATTTCACCAAAGAGGATATACAGATGAGCAAGAAGCACATGAAATGACATTCAACATCATTAGCCATTGCTTTAATGCAGCTTAAAACTACAATGAGGTATCACCACACCTCTATCAGAATGGCTAAAATAAAAAACTAATGACAACTCCCAATACTGGCAAGGTTATGCAGAAACTGGATCACTCATACATTGATGGTGGAAATGTAGAATGGCACAGTCACTGAAAAACAAGTTGGCAGGTTCTTTAGAAACAATAATGCAACTACCATAGGACTTGGTAATTGCACTACTGGGCATTATTTCAGAGAAATTAAAAGTCTCCAGAGATTACACTTAGTGAAAATAGCTAATCTCAAATAGTTATAAACAGTATGATTCCATTTGTATAACTTTCTTGAAATGTCAAAATTAAAGATGTGGAGAACAGATTAGTGGTTCCCATAGGCTGTGGGAGGAGGGAAGCAGGTGTGGCTGTAAAAGGCAACATGGGAGATCCTTGCAATGGAAATGCTCTGCATCTTGACTGCATGGGCATCAGTGTCCTGGTTGTGATATTGTATTATAGTTTTTGATATATTGCGATTGGGGGAAATTTGGTAAAAAGCACATGAGATCTCTCTGTATTATATCTTAGAACTGCATACAAATCTCCAATTATTTCCAGACAAAAGTTTAATTTAATTTTAAATATACAACCATATGTGCTTGAAAAAAATAAACTCTCGTCAAGGAAAAATAAAAAAATAAAAAAGAGAGTCCCTATGAAGCAAGGTGTTGTGGTAGATGCAATAACAGTCGCAGCCTGATGTCACTCAGCCTGCTATGCCAGCTACACCAGCACTTGCTCAGTGTGTTCATGAACAAAGCACCTTGATGACAGGGATGGAGGCTTATTGAGCTCAGCTACAAGACTTCCTAGGCTGAACTGGCTGCTGCCACTGAAGAGAACCTTGCTGGCTTGTGGAAAAAACCAATCTCCAGGCCTCAGTATACTTGAGGGGGTACATATCTGTTTGTAGACTGGGGACATCACACTGCTTCTATGGCAGAAGCATTGCCTGTCTCTCCTTGGAATCTGTTGATTCTGTATTTGGACTTGCCAGCCCTTTCTGACATACTTCACCCAGCATCAGCATCTGCGCATTTACTGAATTCTTGAATATTATAATAACCTAAACAATATTTCTTCTATCCATGGAACTTTCCAGACAAAGCTGACAGTGCCATGGATGACTGGAGATTTGGATATGGTGTCATCCAGTCATCAACATCTTATAAGATCAGGATGCTGCACAGCAGGACATGACATTTGTGGCTCTTCCTTACATAGCCTGAACACGGGTCAGAGCCGGGTGACACCATCAGAGATTCCTTGCATGGCTCTAGTAGTGGCTGGTAAGTGCACAAAGGTGATAGAGTCTGGCATAAAGCTGTGAGTGTCCAGAGTTAGTGGGTGCTAACATCACTGTGCAGTGACCACAAGTGGCACACCGAGAGATCTTTCTTGAGATTGCTGTGCTTTGCCTTTATTGGGCTTGCCCCAAACCTCATTCTCCAGCCTTCCTGACAATCTATTCAATGCCTGATACCTGTATATATATATTTTTTCTTTTCTGCTTAATTGAACCAGAGTTATTTTATTATTTTTTTAAATTCTTTTATGGACCATACTGACTGTACAGAACAGAATGTCTCCTTTCAGTTTTCAGGTGTCCATTCCACTTATACAAAAACTTTCAATTTGTCAAAGGCTGCCAATGTGAAATTACCAGAAATAGTTTGGCTGTGAAAAGGTCCAAATCAAGGCATCATCAGAGATGCTGTTTCACCAAAGGTTAGCTGCTGGCAGATCCTGGAGTCTTGCCATGTTGCAAGGCAAAATGGTGGCTCTCAGCCTGGGTTTCCACCTTCTCCAGGCCAGTTTCACCTCAAGCTCAGGAACAAGCACATAGCCTGGCTCATCTCTTCAGCTTTGAGCTACTCCACGGGTCAAGCCTCTCAGGGGCCTCTCTCTGTGCCTCTGTGCTCCATTGATTCTGGCCTCTGGCCTCTCTTTTGGCTCTCAGGGTTTTGCTCTGCCTCTCTCTCAGCTGTAGCTGTTCCAGGAGTCTTCTTTCACGTGACGTGCTGTCTTTCTCTGTGTGTGTGTCTCTGCTTCCATTCTCAGTTTATATAAGGCCCCAGCAAGTGGCCAGAGACCCAACCTGTGTCACACCTCACTGACCCAGTCAAGGCTCCTAATTTGATATAATCAAAAGATCCCTTCACTGAATCAAATGCAATCAATGGGTACCACACTCACAAGATTGGATTAGTTCTAAGAACATTATTTTTTCTAGGATTCACACAAAACTTCAAATTGTCACAGGCTATTATAGCATGTAGGGCCTCAAGCAAAGTCCTGAATGAAACCCAATTTTTGCCTTTATTGTTTGTGCTATGACGGTGATTCATTATAAAGGTGAGCAAGTCACTTGTCCTCATCTTCTGAACTTTTTTCTTTCTAACACTGAAACAATCCCTCGATATAATAGTTTGGTGTGAAAAATAACTAATGGAAAAATTTCTATAGCTATAGTGTTCTTTGATCCTGCATGGAGGCTTGCATAATAGTAGATATTGAATTAAATGTTCCTTTAAACTTTTCTGGCTCTGTGTAGTCCGATAAAGCAAATTCTGTACTTGGTACTAAATACTTTTTATCTCTTATACCAGGCTTATTTAATGTGCTGTGCAAGGTGTCATTGCAGTGTTTTTGTAACATTCTCCTAACATGAAAATGGACTTTGAGAAAACCTCCTTTTGAATTCCAGCTTATTAAATGTGGATCATCACAAGTGACATTTAAATTGTGACAATGGTAAAAAGCTCAGGCCTAAAGCCAGTGCAGTTTTTTTTAAAGAGCTTCTATTGTATGGAGAGTTAAGTGTTGTCAGGTTCCAAGTCATTTAAAATTTTATAATTTACTCTTTAAACACTGGTCCCTCTTTTTTACAATAATCCCATATTATGCACTTTCCCAGAATCTCCTACTGCTTTCTAATTCGAATATAAGTTAAAAATAATTTCCAGATACCACAATCACAAATGGCTTATTATTGACAAAGTTCATAAGAGTCATTCATCAGGAAAGTGCTTATTCATCATGCCCAACAGTTATCAATGATGTTATAGTCCTCTCTTTACAATTGGTAAATTATTCATTTTGGAGTTTCTTTTCTAAAAATATTTTGTCTTAATGCATAAGTAGAAAAATATAAGTGTACTATTTGGCCTAACCATCCCCTGCATTTCCCAGGATAATATCTAATCGCTTCTTGGATATTCCTTAATATTTTCTTTTCAAAAGTAGCCTATTGGCTTTGTGGAATATTTATTATTATGTTTATGAAAAACTGCTTTCTTGTATCTGTTTTGAATTTTTTGTTAACTTTTATTTAAACCCTAGGGTACCATCATCTATCAACATCTCTGGATTCTCTCAGAGGAATTTTTGTCTCTCAATGCCTATTTTTCCTCTGGGTCACTATCATGTTTCTAGGCCATTTACACCCTTCCAGCAATGCTTGGCTCACAGGAAAACATTGCCTTAATTACTTACTGATAGGTGTATCCTGATATATCAACTCTAATAGGGAAGCTGTACCAGAAACAATGGCCTATCACAATGTAATTTTCCCCACTTGCCCCTCTCTGCAGTTTTAGTTTGGTGCATGGCTATATAGAATAAATTACACATTTCACATCCTCCCTTGCAGTTAGGAATTGATGTGATTATTTGGAACCAAATATATAAACATTAAATGGAAACTTTCCCAAAAAATCTTCCTTAAAAGACACCTGATTCACACTTTTTGCTCCTTCTTCCTATCTCCTCCTTTGACCTGGCTGGAACATGTATATAATGGAGAAGCCAGGGATTCAGTTAACAAGCTGGAACTCTGGAAAACATCCTTGACTAGGAGAAGAAGAGTTAGGCTCTAGGGATAGCAGAGTGGTAAGCTGAAAGTCCCGGATCTTTAACGACTAATGTACTATCCACATTAATCCATGGGGATCCTATTTTTGCACTCCAATTATCTGCTCAAATAACAAATTCATATTTGCATCATTTTTTTTGTTTTTTTTCCTCATATGCAACTGAAGTTAATCCTAGACAATAACTAGATGAATTTGTTTTCATTTGAATCAAACACCTGTATGCTATCTTGTCCATTCCCACACCCGATATTTCAAACCTTCCTCGAATATAAAGTTCAAGTGTTCTTCAAGCTCTGTTTGAACATCTTCTGCTATATGGAAACCCCATTTCTTTGGGTAAACCAGTAAGTTGGAACATCTCCCTTTAAGATTAAAAGGGAGACAAATAATCCATCCTATACAAAGCAGATATTCGTGAATCAAAGACATCTATTATATTTTCATTAGTATGGTTCCCCAAGCAATAACTTCAAAATAACTTTAACTCTTTCAATTTCCTCCAACATTGTAGATAGTATTACCTAGGCTTATCATAGATTGTCAACATCCCTTTCAGTAATCTGATGGCCACAAGAGCAGATTATTCTCCAGCTCAAGTCTGATGGGAACCCAAGTAGAAAGGATATTTATCTTTCTTTCATTATCACATTATCATTTTACTGGATTATAAAACCCCTCCAATTTCCTGAAGTAGTTGTTCATGATAAAAATGAATGAATGGCAATGCTCATTCTGCTCTTCTCCTTATAGACAACTGCTCTCTGATTTGTGACAGCCATAAGGCCTTGCAGTAGAGGTGAGGGTTATGTATTACAAAGGCCCAGATGTGAACTACTCCTCTCTAATGCCCTCCACCATCTCATCATTCACCTCTCTCTTTCACAATATTTTTCTAATTCAGTTACCAGAACCTATTGTTTTGATTTAAAGGAAAGTTGGTTTATATTTTGATATCTAAAAGGAATAACTTATTTTTTATGTATAACAATTTACCCTCTTTTCTATATTCAGAACCATTCTGGAAAAACTGTGTTTGTCAAAATGACAGTTTTATTTGGGGACACATTACCTTGAATGGGTTTACTGAATGACTCACAGATCATATATATTCATAAAGTATAAGATATATATAACTAGATTAGTGTATAGAACATCTAGTACAGGATTTATATGTGGCAGACAGAAAACTAAGGCCCAAGGACATTTAGTGATGAAGGTCCCATATTGTGTTATAGAAAGATTCAAGCTATATCAAATAATCCCTGATCTCCAGTTATTTGTCTTATGTAACCTCTTGGTTCCTTCCAGATTGAGTCATTGTTTTGAAACCTGAGGAGACCACAGCTATTGAACTAACTTGGCAAGTTGTTCCATATGGCTTCCACATCAAAGTGTGTATCAGAGGGGAATTGAAGACGGTGACACCATAACACCAAGTGATTCCTCTTACCTAGTCCTTCAGTCAACAAGTGCATCCTTTAAACAATACATTTTATGTTCTCAGAATGAGTTTAAATTTGTTTAAAGTTTTTTGAAATTTATTTGAAAAAAATAAGGTTTTGTTGAAAAACCACTTGTTTGACCAAATAAATATTCAGGTAAAATCCCTAGTAAAATAATCTTTGCATATATATATGGCCATGGTATATCAAGGAAAATCTAGCGTCCTTAAGCACTAAAAGTAATCAGAAGACTTTTTAGGACTTTTTTAGGACTGTCAAGAAGGGAGGAAAATGCAACTGAATTCTTTTTTGACATTAAGAGAGAGAAAGATTAGAATTGGGCTATTGCTATTAAATGGGTATGTAAGGGCAATGAAGGAAAAGTGTGACTAGAGGGTCACCCTGATGTCCCTGAACTTTTTAGTGAAAGTTCCATGTGAGTGTGTACTTCTAGGCAAAAGGTTGTTAAAATAAACAAATTACTGTTTCAACCAGTGTATTTTCTAACTGGTGTGTTTTTGTCTCTTAATGAATGATCCTCCTGGGCAAAAGTAGTTAGCTCTACCCACCCTACAGCTTCTTAATTGATGTAGTAACATCTTCTGCTCAATAGTCTTATTAAATTCATTCAAGTAATTATGCTAGCTACATTTATTGGAACAACTGAAATCTTATCTCCATGCTTTGAGGCTAAAGAGGGATGGTTTTCATATTGTACATGTGCTGTTTTTTACTTTTAGAATAAAAATGTATTATTTTATATTGTGTTTATGTAGCAAGCTTAATTCAATAATTTGCAAGCAGAAAGCAACTTTACCATTTTTCATGAGAGCCCCTGTACACTTTCTCTGTAAACTCTTTCTCCGTAACTCTGGTGGAAATCTAAGGGATTACTAAGCATTCTGGTCACTTTCAGATAATAAAACCTCAATTCCTGTACAATATAATATTTTTCTCATCTAATTTATGCCCTTGATTTCCTATAACTCAAGTCTGGTTGAAAATAGGAAATCTACAATGAAAAGTGGTCTTGTTCAGAATTTTTTTCTTTTACCTTCTCTTCACTCATTATCTGTTATTTGATCTTCTCCATGGTTCAACAGAGGGGAAAAGAGAAAGTTAGTATGAATAAAGCTCCTTATATTTCTCTTAGAGTTGTAATCTTGCATACCATATAGGAAGTATTGCAGGCTAATTATTTTTCACATGTGATGCTCCTGTGTGTTGCTCAGATTCCACTTTCCCCTTTGTGGTGTTTCAAATGAAGTTGCTAGGGAAGCGGGTGTGGCTCAATCGATAGAGCTCCTGTTTACCATATGGGAGGCCCCGGGAAGCGAACCCGGGGCCTCCTTGTGAGGGCAGGCTGGCCCCCGCGGCGCGGTGGGCTAATGCAGCAAGACCTCAGAGCAAGGGGGAGATAAGCAGACACAGAAAAAAAACACAGCAAAATGGACACAGCAAACACAAGCAGCAAGGGGGGGGGATAAATAAATAAATAAATAAATCTTAAAAAAAATAAATGAAGTTGCTAAGCAAGGGAAATGCCTCAACCAACCATCAGCTTAACTTCTCACCTCTGAAAGTGACTAACTCCACTTCCACCTCAGTCCAATGAGGATACTTCATCCCTTCTTGGAAGCCCTCTTAGATGCATACTCTTCTCTCTTTGGAATTCTCTTCCAAAGTTTCCAAATCTGGCTCATGGAAAATATATATACATCCTTGGATATTCAACTTGCTCTCCAATGTAGCATTCTTGACTCTACTTAAGATTACTACGATCCATCACAGACTTTTTGCATTTATACCAGAATCCATGGCACTCAAACTTTAAGAAATTCATGTTTAGTCATTTAAATGGCTCTTTTGAAGCATCTCCCTCACTTGGCTTAGTGTAAGGGGTATTAGTTACTGTTGTAACAAATTGTCACATGCTTAGTGACTTAAAACATTATAAATAAAAACATTTCTTAACTTATGGTTCTGGGAGAACCCCAAAATTTGCTGGTAGGGTTGTATTCCTGTTGGAGGCACTAGGGGAGAATCTGCTTCCTTGCCTGTTCAAGCTTTTAAAGGAATCTACATTTTTTGCTTTGTGCTCCCTTCTCTCACCTTCAGATCTAGCATTATAGCATCTTCCAATCTTTCTTTACCTTTGTGACTTGAGATGGTCATCACATCTCCTTTCCTGGCTCTCCTGCCTTCTACTGTCCCTTATAAGGATCCTGTTGATTACACTGGACCCCCCCGCCCCCCGCCACCAAATAATCAAGGATTATCTCCCCATCTCAAGATGCTTAATTCAATCACATCTGCATAGTCCCTTTTGCCATATAAAGAAACATACTCACACTTTCTTTGGATTAAAGCAT
>JAQZBX010059698.1:0-17465 GCA_029593785.1 Cabassous unicinctus
AATTCCCCACCCACCAGGGGGTGGGGCTCAACGCCCTACTGACTGACATGGCCCAGTCAACGCCCTAATCATAATTCAATCATGCCCAGATTAACAAATCAGATTACAGGCATGATCCAATTATATTTTTGGAATTCATAATTACATCAAATTCCCCAACGGTTACAAGGGGATACTGTGCTCCAGCAGTTCTCAAAGTAGGGTTCCCAGAGCAGCAGCCACAGGAGCACCTGGGAACTTGGTAGAAAGGCAAAACTTGGGGCCCCTCCCCAGACCTACCGAATTTGAAACTCGGGGTTGGGGAGCAGCCACCTGTGGTTTAACAAGCCCTGCAGGGCATGCTGATGCCCTCTCAAATCTGAGATCCACTGTTTACAGAAAGTTTTTGATGCTCATCGAAGATAGTTTGGGAGTTTGTGGCATATAGAATAGTGGGTCAGGAACAGTTGTTACCAAGGTAAATTCACCCACAGCTTTCTGAAGTAGGCCTGGTGATGTGCAGATGGAAAGGAGGAATATTACATGGTCGAGAGGCTATTTCAACCCATAGCCCAAGGTCCCCTGTCTCAATCAGAAGGAAGGGAGCTGCCATGGCCAAAGAATCTTAGAACTTGGCTCACTCAAAATCCCCTCAATTCTTTTTCTTTCCAATCCCTTTTCCCACCAAATTTTCATCCACTGTAGATACAGTCTTATACAATGATGCTGCTACCTCTAAGATGTATGACATGGGAGAAAGTAGTGGTGAAGGGGGAATAGAGGAAAAGAAGAGAAAGGAGAAAGTGAGGAAATTATTATTTAAGGAGTGCCTATGTTATGCCAGGCACAGCAAGGTGACTTTCAGATGTGTGTCATTAAGTGACTCAAATGTTGTCTTCTTCCGCCTTCCCTCTCACTACCTAATAGCCAGAAGCACCCCAGTGTGTCAGGGCAGATAGCAAATACTCTAAAAGCCACTTCTGACTCTCTTTACAAAAAAGACTACTGTCAAGAAATTTTTAATCATGGTTCTTTTATCTCAATTTCAAAGGGCTCTGGATATAATGTGAAACTAGTTCTGAGATGTCAGCTTTATCTGAAGCTAAAATAATGTGATTCCAGAACATAGCTTTCTGGCAATCTAACTAGCGAAAGGGATTCTGGAGGAATGAATATTTAGAATGTCTTTTTCCTTTTTTAAGGTACTTACAACATGTGCAAGTTCTGGCTGGATTGTCCCTGCTCTTTCCCTGCCCATAATGTCTCTGATAGTGCTGGAGAGAACGTTTTAGTTTGAGAACTCTGGCAAAGGCCTGAAGTGCAAGGGATGGATGCTGGAGAGGGATTCATTTAAGTATACAGGGGACAAACGGTACCTCGGTGTGATAATTGGGACTCTGGCTAACTCTCAGTCTTTCCTAACTGCCTGGAAGTGGGTTCTGGCAAAAGGATACATCAATCATCAGGACAGCTAACGTTTGCTAGCTAGGCACTTACTATGTGTGTCAGACACTATACCGTGTACTTAGCATATCTTATCAAGCTCTTAACCAAAGGTTAGTGAATTAAATAACATACCTAATTTACGCAGCTATTAAGTAGCCAAATCTCACCTAGAACCGACATTTTTCAGATACCAGAGTGAAAACTCTCAGACAGTACATCATGACTCGGTGGGTGCAGAGTGGTGTTCATTGGGGAAGGCTGGAAAGAGAAAGAGAAGGTGAACCAGGTGACTTAATGCCAAGAGACAAAAACTAGGAGATGGCAAGATCTCCTCATCCCAAGAGGTATTGGCATGGTTACTACAAGAGGGGGGCTGTTGGGATGGCAAGGCCATTTGGAAAGGGACGGTTTGAGGAACCTCAAAGACGATGCTGAGGCATTTAGACAACCCAGCAAGGAGAAAAGTTTGGAGCTGGACAGGAAGTGGAAATGGCTGATCATGAGGAGGCACAGAAGTCATGGGTCATAGATAATAAGGCTTCTTGGACTGCAGCTTCTTATCTCCTACAAGTACCCTCTGGAGAAGGTAATCTCTTTTATTGACCTTCACCACCCACTGCATTTATTCCCAACGCCTTCCCTCCAAAGCCTACTTTACCCTTTCAACATACAGTTATAATCTTCACGTCTCCATATCCTGCCCCCCCGCCCCAAACTTCCCTGATCTTCATCTCACACCTCTCTTTGAACTATTTTAATAGCTAGTGTGACTCTCATGGCAAAATAGCCCCTCCTGGGCTTCACCACGTCACACACCTCAAGATGTCTCTCCACTGAAAAAGATCAGAACTCTCTTCATTGCTTTGCACACCCAAAGATATCCACCTTTAACTGAGCAAGGTAAGGTGCCACACCTCCTCCCCAATAAGTCCACAATAGTTACTCATTTTACTCATGCCCTCCACCAAAACCCACCCTTGAGCCTCTCCCTATGGACACTAACTTTTAAATTCTCAAATCCAGTCTTCACTTCTAAGTTTCCACTCAAATCTTCATTCTACTGTATCCCAGCATGATCACGTGCCCAGTCCCTCATCACTCCATGAAAACTGTTCTAGCTAAGGTCACCAATGATCTACCAAGGATAAAATTCTAAAAATTCTCCTCAGAGTCCCTAATGTACCCCACTGCTTTGTCAGATCTGTTGATCGCTCTTTTGCAAATTTTGGCTTATGTTGGCACCATATAATCACATAGATTTATACACTTTATTATTTCCTTGTGGTCTCTTCTTCTGTGGTCTTAGGCCTTAGGGACTTGAGGAATTTTAAGCACCTATTGGAGCAGTATATCACACAGCTATAAATGGTACTGGTGCTACCTCCTCCTGCCGTTTACCCTTTCCCATGAAGCTGACAGGCTTATTATTTTTCTGCATCCCCACAGATCCTGGTAGTGTGACACATACCAGGGACCTTCAGCTGTGAAAGGAAGGCGAGATGAGAAGAGATAAGACAACGATACACATAAGCCCATCTTCTTGGCCAGACTTCAGTTCACCCTCAAGATGGGGAGAATAGAATATATTCATGTGTACTTTCAAAAAATGTTAGTAAACTACTCAAAGCACTGTCTGTTCTACATAATCCCTCGAGTAACAGATCCTCCTGCGTGACCCAGGATAGCATCAAAATGTTCCCTAGAAATAATTTCAAGAGGGGGTAGTGGAAACCAAAGAGCTGGGACCAGCCAATCCATCCCCATATCCTCTCCATGGGCTCTCTTAAGTCTTTTTCCAGTCAGAAGGGCTCTCCAGACACCAGGTTCTCTCCTCTCGATTCTCCAACTCTCTCTCACAGATCTTACTTGTATTTCACATGGCCCATCTCATCATGGCTCGGTCTCTTCTGCCTCTGTCCAGTTTGCGTATGCAACAAGCCCATGTGCAAGGATTCTCAATGACTGCAGCTAAGAGGAAAAGCTCCTCCTTCATTAGGTGTCACTGTTATTTTTTAATTGGTGGGTTGGAAGCATAAATAATTTGAAAAAGCTTCCTCCTTCTAACAGATTTGAATGATTTGTTCAGTCACTATATGTAGAGAAATTTATGTTTGAGGAAGCATTCCTGGAAATACACCAGCCAGCAGTGTCATCTTTGGTAGCTTAAGTGATAAAGGACAAAGATGAAAAATAAGGGAAAAGCTTTTCTGGAACTAATTTGTAGCTTGAGCGTAAATACCTATTTGATAATTCATAAATCATGACTCTCTCCATTATTTACCTTCAGACCCTGTGCTATGCCTGTTCCTTCCAAGCTTGTCTCTACAGGCTGTGATTTTCCCTCTCCCACCAAGTTCATTTCCCTCTTATTATAGTAGGGCAGGAGAGCCTGGCAGGGCAGGGAAGAAACCAGAACCTCAAAAGTTTAGGAATTTGCCTGTGACTTTACCTCTATTACCCCTTTGGGTTTTCTTGTCTGCAGTTTCACTACTACCTTCCTTAGAGTAGAAAGTTTTAATATACCTCATGTCTTAACAAATTAACACAGAAATTCTGCTGACCAGCCTTAACCTTTCCAAGGTATAAATCCCGGGGCTCTTGAGCTGTGACAATTCAAATGAACATGATTTCCAAAAACTGTTGAGTGAGGTTTTAAATGTCTCCTACAAACATGTTGCCAAATTCTCCCTAAAGACTTCTATAGGACAAAGTAGTTGGTGAGCAGTTGCCTGTGGAAGCCTGCATGTGAATGTGTAGTAGTGGTGGAGAAGTTATCTTTTAAAAGTAATTACAAACCAGAAGAGCTTGAAGAAACCTTAAGAAAGAATCTACCAACGAGCACATTCTAAGTCTGAATAGAGCTGAGAAAGGTTAAGTCACTTGCTCATGGTCGCAGGGTCAACTGTAATTTGGGTCTCCTGACTCCAGATCGAGCACACTTTCTTATTGCGTGAGGCAGTAGGGGTACAGGATATGTAAGAATGGTCAGGCACTGTAGAAAGAACTTTCAGGTGTCAACACAAGTGTGTTTGGTCTACTTGTTGCCACTTGCTCTTCCACCTGATAGCTTTCTAGTGGCTCCATCTCTGTTCCCACCCCAAAAGTTAACTTATCATAAGTGGTCCATATTACTTAAGAATAAATTTAACTTTTATTCCAAGCAAGAGGGTAAGCAAAAGGGTGGAGACATTTTTAAGCCATTCACTATAATTGGACAGAGTTATGTATCTACTTAGTTACTTCTACTTCTGGACAGTATGAGGTAGACACACTTTTCCCTATTCCTTTACCAGGTACAAATAAACACCCTGGAAATTATAAATAAAAGAAATATAAGAGACCAAAAGAAGGAAATAAGAAGGATGACAAGCTAGGGACATTGGGACTCAAGGAATAGCACAGCATTGTGTTCCCTGGGTTTCAATATCCTAGACTTGGACCTGAAGAAGTCAGCAACCTGGAAATGCCACTGAGTACAGACTTAAAAAACATTCCCTTTCTAACCAAAGGACCAGGGAAGGGGCAGCCTAGCAAGAAACAAAACCTTTAGGCAATAACCACCCTACTTCAGCAAAACACAACTGAAAAACTGCAGCCCCACCCTGACTAGCAAAGGCAGAGTGGAGAGCTGAGACTTCCCTCTTCACCCAGGGGTAATAAGGTGCTCCAACCTCCCTATTTAGGGTGGTGTCAGAATAGGCCAAGTGTGGTGTTAGGATTTTCATCCCCTCCAGGCAGTAACAAACATCCCCACACTATGGTGTCAGTGTCAACAGAGGCCTAGTGAGGAGGCTGAATTTCCACCTCCTGCCCCCCAAATCAAGAGAAGATGATGGTAATAATGAGGCAGCACTCCCTCCTTCCCCTATGGTATAAAATAAGCCTGTTAAAATAGAAGATTTAAATAAGATCCAAACTGTGGCTCTGTCTCTCCTGCCTCCATCCAGTTTGCATATACAATAACCCCATCAGAAAGAACTTTTATTGCATGCTGGAATTTAGTTCTGCAAGAAGGAGGAGACATCCCCCTTGGGTGTGATTTAAAATTTAAAAAATTTTTAAAAATGTTTTATATTTTCTTGACATAATAGCCCAAATTTCTAAATTCAATAAAGAAAACTAGGAGTGGGTGTAGCTCAGTGGTTGAGCACCTGCTTCCCACGTACAAGGTCCTGGGTTCAATCCTCAGCATCTCCTAAAAAAATAAATAAATAAAAGAGAAGAAAACCACTCATCATATCAAGAACCAGGAAATTTTCAAGTTGAATGACCAACAGATAACAACACTGAGATGACACAGATACTAAAATTATTTAACAAAGATTTTAAAAGAGCCATCACAAAAATGATCCATTGAACAATTATGAATGCTTGAAACATGTGAAAAAATAGAAAGTCTCAACTAAGAAATAGAAGGTATAAAGAAGGATCAAATGGAAGTTTGAGAGCTTAAAAATTCAACTGATATTAAAAACTTAATGAATGGGCACAATAGAATGAAGAGAACAAAAGAAAGAATCAGTGAACCTGAAGATAGAAAAATAGAAATTACCCAATCTGAAAAACAAAGAGACTATAGAGTGAAGAAATAATAAACATAACCTCAGGAATCTGTGGGACTATAACAGAAGATCTAACATTTGTGTCAACAGGTCCCAGAAGGAGAGGAGAAAGAGGATAGGACTGAAAAAGTATTCAAATAAATAATGGCTGAACATTTCAGAAATTTGGCACATGACATAAACCTACAGATTCAGGAAACTGAGCGAACCCCAAACAGGATAATCCTAAAGAAATCCACACCAAGACACATCTGAGCCAAATTTCTGAAAAAAAGGCAAAAAAGAAATCTTGAAAGCAGCAAGAGAGAAATGATACCTTACCTATAGATGGAAAACAATTTAAATGACAACATATTTCTCATCAGAAGGCATAAGGAAATGACACATTTTTCAAGAGCTGAAAAAGAACTGTTAACTGAGAATTCTACATCCACTTAAAAATATCCAGGAATAAAGAGGAAATCAAGACATTCTCAAATGAAGGAAAAGTAAGAGAATTTATTGCCAATAGACTTACTCTAAAAGGAAAAGGCTAAAGGAAGCTCTTGAAGAAGAAATGAAATAATAAAAGAAGAAATCTTGTAATATCAGGAAAGAGAAAGGAAAGAGTAAAAATATGGTAAATATGTTTAATGGTTGAGGCAAAAAGTATAACACTATTTGAGATAGTTCTCAATGTATGTAAAGGAAATATTTAAGACAATCATATTATAAACAGGAGAGCATAAAGGGATATAAGGGAAAGTAAGTTTTCTATACCTCATTTAAACTGGTAAAATAATGACACTAGTAGACTGTGATATCTTATGTATGCATTATGTAATATGTAGAGCAACCACTACAAAAACTATACAAAGAGATTACTCAAAACATTCTAGATAAATCAAAATGGAATTCCACAAAAATGTTCAAGTAATTCAGAAAGTCAGGGAAAAATATAAATGAAAAACAGAGAGAACAAACAAGAAACAAAATAAAATGGTACACTTAAGCCCTAACATATCAATAATTATAATAAGTATAAATGTTCTAAATAAATCAATTAAAAGACAGAGATTGGATCAGTGGATATAAATGCGATACCCAACAATATGTTGTCTACAAGAAACTCACTTTAAATATAATAATATAAGTAGGTTGAAATTAAAAGGATCAAAAAATATATACCATACAAAGATTAATCAAACCAAAGCAAGAAGGGATATGTTAATATCAGATAAAAAAAAAGACTTCAGAGCAAAGAAAATTACCAGGTACAGAGAAGGACATTATATAGTGATAAAAAGATTAGTTCCCCAGGAAAACACAGTAATCCTAAATGTGTATGGACCAAAGAACTGAACTGCAAACTATGTGAAGCAAAAATGATAGAACTGAAAGGACAAATAGTTATTTCCACAGTTATAGTTGGAGGCTTCAACACCTTCCTCTCAACAATGATACAACTGGACAGAAAATCAGCAAGGATATAGAAGAACTGGACAGCACTATCAACCAACAGGATCTAATAGACATTTATGGAACAATCTACCTAACAACAGCAGAATACACAATCTTTGAAAGCAAACATGGAACATATACCCCGATAGGCCACATCCTGGGTCACAAAACAAACCTGAACAAAGTTAAAAGAACTGAGCTCATACATAATGTGTTCTCCAACAGCAACGGTATTAAATTAGAAATCAGTAACAGAAAGAAAACAGGGAGATTTCCAAACATTTGCAAACTAAACAACACACTTCTAAATAATCAATGGTTCAAAGAGAAAGTCTCAAGGCAAATCAAAGAATACATCAAACTGAATTAAAATAAAAATACAATTCATGGTTTGAAATTATATGTACCCCAGAAAAATAATGTCCTTAAAGCTAATCCATTCCTGTGGGTGTAAACCTATTGTAAGTAGGGCCTTTTGATGAGGTTACTTCAGTTAAGTCATGGCCCAGGGTGGGTCTTAATCCTCTTACTGGAGCCCTTTATAAATGGGGTGAATAGAGAGAGAGAGAGAAAGGGAGAGAGAAAGCCATGAAAGCAGGAAGCTGAAAGCAACGAAACCCAGAAGAGAAAGGAGAGACCAGCAGATGCTGCCATGTGCCTTGCCATGTGACAGAGGAGCTGAAGATCACCAGTAGCCAGTCTTTAGGAAGAAAGCATCGCCTTGATGATGCCTTGATTTGGATATTTTTCCCAACCTCAAAACTGTAATCTTGTAAGCTAATAAATTCCCATTGTTAAAAGTCAACCCATTTTAAGGTATGTGCTTTGAGTTGCTGAGCAAACTAAAACAACACCATATCAAATTTTGGGGAAACAGCTAAAGCAGTGTTGATAAGGAAATTTATAGCACTTAATGTTTATAGCAGAAAAGAGGAAAAGTTTCAAATCAATAGTCTAAGTTCCCACCTCCAGAACCTAGAAAAAGCACAAAATAAACAGAAATCCAGTAGAGGGAATGAAATAATAAAAATAAGAGCAGACACCAATGAAATAGGAAATAGAGAAACAAGAAAAAAATTGATAAAAAAAAAATCTGGGCTTTTGGAAAAAATCAATAAAATTGACAAACCTCTAGCAAGACTAACAGAAGAGAGAAGACACAAATTACCAGTATCTGGAATGAAATGTCAAATATCACTACAGATCATGCCAGCATCAAAAGGTTAATATGGGAATATCATAAACAACTACAAATATAAATTTGAAAACTTAGATGAAATAGACCAATTCCTTGCAAAGAACAAACTACTACAACTTACCCAATGTGAAATTAATCTAAGTTTATAACTATTAAGGAAATTGAATTTTTAATTTAAAACCACCCCCCCCAAAAAAAATCCCCAGGCCCAGATGGTTTTACTTGCAAATTCTACCAAATGCTTAAAGAATTAAGACAAATTTACACAATCTCTTTGAGAAAATAGAAGAGGAGGAACACTCACCAATTCGTTTGGGAAACCAATATTACCTTGATATGAAAACCAGACAAAGACAGTACAAAAAGTAGAATCCCTCGTGAATATAGATGCAAAAATCTGTAACAAATTATTAGCAAATAGAATTCAGCAATAGAGAAAAGTCAACCTCGAAAGATCACATACTGTGTAATTCCATTTATATAACATTCTTCAAAATGACAAAATTATGGAAATGAAGAACAGATTAATAGCCTTTAGGGTTTAAGGATGTGGTGGTGGTGGGACTATAGAGGGAATCTTTGTGGTGATGGACCAGTTCTGCATCCTGATTGCAGTGAGGTTATACAAATCGACATGTGATAAAATGGTATAAAACTATACACACATTGTGCCAGTATCAGTTATTATATTATAGTTATGTAAGATGGGGAGGGGTACTGAGGGAAGGGTACACAGGCCTCTCTGTATCATCTTTATAACTTCCTATGAATCTATGATTATTTCAAAATAAAAAGTTAAAAACATCTACTTAGTCCATAACTCAATCGACAGACTCATGATGCCAGGGTTTGGCCTTCCTCTGGCCAGGTCCCCATGTCCATCCCATTGCAGTTTCAATGTCCTGGGGTGGATGTCAGCTTCCACTGCACATTTGCTCACGTCTTAATATTTGCAGCTGCTCCTTCCAGTTAATGAAGTAGAACTCTGGACCACGGTGCTAATGAAGACTTTGTTTGGTCCTCAGCTTCTAAACTAAATCATTTTCCTGACTCTCTTTGGCCTCTGCTTCACCATCTGGGAAGCTGAAACAGAAAGGAGATTGTATTAGTCAGGATTCTCTAGGGAAACAGAATCAACAGGTGATATCTGTCAATAATAAGAAATTTTGTAAGAGTCTCTCACGTGATGGTGGGGATGCACAAGTCCAGGTTCCACAGGCAGGCTGCAAACCAGGGGCTCCGATGAAAGTCCAATAAAGGTCCTTGATGAGTTTCCGGGAGACGCTGACTGTCCAAAGAGGAGCTGGGAAGTTCTCTGAATGCTGAAATCACTTCCCCTTTTAAGGCATTCAACTGATTGGATAAAGCGTCACTCATTGCTGACAGCAATCACCCTGGTTGATGTAGATGTAATCAGCCATCTATGCAGTAAACTCACTGATGACTAAAGCCCATAAATGTTCTTGTATTACAATTAGCCCAGGGCTTGCTGGATCAAACAACTGGGCACCATTACCTGGCCGAGTTGACACATTAGCCTAACCATCACAGAGATGAAGTTTGTCTTGGTAGCATCAGGCCTTGTTTGCTGGAGGCGTTTTCAGTCCTCTTCAGAGACGTTTCTGATCTCAAGGCTAGAATTCAGATGGTTGTGTTTGGAATCTCGGCTGTGAGCTTGCAAGGTGAAGAAATGCCAGCGTTGCTGGTTGGAGAAGAGATCCTGAGAGCACAAGGGGCCCAAGCTGGGGACTGGAGGTAGGGCAAAGCAGACGGGAGACCAGGGATCCCAGGTGCAGATCCGAACCAGATTACTACTGGAATCAATCTTTTGATCAGAGGCTCCAAATGCCCCGAGAGTGGAACAAAGAAAGTTGCAAGTCCTACAAAGCTATTCACTTTATTCCTCAACAACCCCGTGACACATTTACACTGCTGCAGTGTTATGCAACTTCACAGAGTCCTTCCACAGGCACAGTCTCATTGGAGTTTTCCAATTCATGAGCAGTAAGTAACGAGGGCAGAGTTAACAGCTAGTTAAGTGACAAAGGCTAGACTTGATCACTCAAGGAAACTGTTCATGAAGTTTGGGGACAGAGTAGACAAAACTCTCCCTCTACCTCAACCACGGTCATCACTCTGACCATGACTTAGGGTTCTTGGATATAAGGGGAAACTAACTCAGAGTAGGTTCAAAAAGGCTGTCCTTTGAAATCCTTATTCCACTAAGGACTGACTCTCTCACAGCGTTACATTTGACCAAGGAGCTGAGCCATCCTGTTATATGAATAATTCTACTAAAATACCTTCCTAGAAGTCAGGTTAATCATAAGCTAGGATATGTTTCTGATATCCTAATTCAGTCTAGGACTCTTCTGTTATATCCCAAAGCTTGTCTCTGCACTGGGAATCCTGTTGTCAATCACTCTCCAACCCTCAGAGTCTAGAAATGCATTCCAGAGGGGAAGATGCAGGCACGCGGATGGCCAGCTTTACTGGTCGCTAAACCTGGTTGGTGGAGCAGCCCACAGATGCCTAAAGACCCCTGGTCTGCTTGGTCCTCTTTGGCTGGCAGGTGAACTCCTGCAAACAATCTCATTAAAAGGACTCAGCTTAGTGACCAGGGTTAAGGTTCTTCATCTCCTCACTTCAATAAAAATGTAAGACCCAACTCACAGCGAAGAATCTTTCCTCTCTATGAGCACAGAAAATGAGAACTGACACTTGCACTGGAGCCTCAAGGACCAAACTTAAAAAAGTCTAACAACAGGCGGTCAGGATATTGAAGCCACAAAGCAGCCTAAGCCAGCATGAAGCAATGGCATTTTAAAGGCTCAATATTGAAACTTCAAGTCCCAAGATTAGGGTAAAATAAACCAGTATACCAGGAGTTCTCCCCCAAATATCCAGTATATTGCTTGCAAGTATCACAACTACTAATTATAAACTCTTTTAGTGTGTTTTCAGTATGTTTCCACATATTTGATCTCAAAATTCTGTGAGACAGGGCAAATACAGTAATATGATGACTAGCACTTTTACATGAACCAGTTTAGAGTTTGTGAAGCATGTCCACACATACTTCATCTCATTGGATTCTCCTAACCCCATGAGGCGAACACAATGGAACCATAAAATAAGAACAATGCACATTTGCAGAATGTAAGCTTCATTGCCTTAGAGCGAGTCCAGTCCTTGTCAGCCCCCAGGATCAAAACACTCTGTACTTTCAACCACACACCTGCAAATTCCCAGTGTTCACCTCGTCCCTCCCCCCAGTTCCCTCGACCTTTCAACCCACCCTCCCCAATCTACCCACCTGTCAAACTTGCACCACCGAACCCAATAATATCACTACCCTCCTGTCATATCCCTTCAATGCTCAACTACACACTTTCACCTTACCATAGATTACCTACTGTAGACTTGTGATTCTAGCAATGGAAGAAATTGTATCGTTGATGTAGAGATGGTGGCCACTTGGGGTGCTGGGGTCAGGGAGGGGGAAAAGAGGTGTAATATGGGGGCGTTTTCTGGTCTTGGAATTGACCTGAGTGACATTGCAATGACAGACACAGGCCATTATATAGCCTGCCATAACCTGCAGGGTTGAGTGGGAGAGAGTGTAAACTACAATGTAAACTATAGTCCATGCTTAGTGGCAATGCTCCAAAATGTGTTCATCAATTGCAATGAATGTACCAGACTAATGAAAGAAGTTGTTAATGTGGGGAAAAGTGGGAGGTCTGGTGAGTGGGGCATATGGGAATCCCTTATATTTTTTTATGTAACATTTTATGTAATCTAAGTATCTTTTAAAAATAAATGAAAAATACATTAAAGAAACAAAACAAAACACTCTGAATTCAGTTCTTAAGAAGATCTGTCACAATGCTAAATCCAAGAATTATCCATCCTGATCCCAAATTGAAGGGGCTTTGTCTATATCTAGTTTTCATTTAATCATAGATTCATGAAAATCACGTATGAATAGATCTACTCCCTATTATTTCTTTTCAACAAATGTCACCAAATAACTTAACTCATCAGTAAGGACTTTTAACTGATCAAATTGTGTCCAGTAATTTGTGCCTCAAAAATATCTAGTTTCTTTTTTGTAATTTTAGACTCAATAGAAACTAGAGGAAGTCCGGAGGAAAGGAGCTTAAATACAAAGTCTAAACCTAGATGGGTAGAAATAAACTTAAGTAAAATAGCTTCAGGCAATTGCTTCAAGCTTCTGGCATTTCTCCTTCATCCTGGGCACTTCTCCTACATTCAACATTTACTTCTCAGTGGTCTTCAGAGTAGTCATAAAAGTTGGTGGGGGAGGGTTTTTTTTTAAAAATGACATTTCCTTTGCTACCTTTTGAGTAGAAAAAAAATCTCTAATAGCCATAATTCTATAAGCAGGAATTTCAAGTTCATATTCAATTGCAAATCCAGGAAATCATCGCTCAATATAATGTGTGCCAACTATGTATTATGCACTATTCTACAAGTCATGTCAAGACTTGACTTAAAACATTTTTTTTGCATGGATGATTCATGATTTAAAATTCCAAATTTTGAATGGATAATTGATGATTAAAAAATTGAAAGTGTACAGTGAAAAGTCTGACATCCAGTTCCCCTCCCGGTAGGACAGAAGTATTAGCAGTTTCTTTTCTATAGGCGTAAAATCTCTGGACGCACATAAGAACATATATTTTCTTATTCACTCACCCCATTTTTACAAATGAAAGCCTGCCTTTTAACTTTGTTCTAACCTTTTCCCCTCTACTTAATGTACCGTCAAGATTTCAAAGTACCTGAAGGGATTCCTCATTGTTTCCTGACTGTATTGCTTTTCATTGTGTTGAGATATCACCACTAACCAGTCCCCTACTGATGTTTTGAATCTTTTGCTATTATAAACAATGCTGTGATGAATTACCTCTCACTCACATCACTTTGAACATAAATACCTGTAAGATAAGTTCTCAGATGTGGAATTGCAGTTGTGTGTTTGTAATTCTGATAGACATTGCCAAGTTTTCTTCCTCACCAAGCATGTGTTGATATCAAGCTTTCCATCTTTGCTGATTCTCAGCACCCCAGAAGTCAGCTACCAATGATTTGGTTTAGAGATAGACCATGATGAACTTTAAAACATTCCAACACATAATGGCATATTCCATTACACATCTAAGAATTCTCATGTCTTCAAGAGCAGTCCACAGCAAACTGGGCACAATGACCAAACAGAGAGAATCAATATAGAATATGGTGCTTGTCTTTGGAACAAAGACTTGGAAGGACTGCAGGTTTCATTCCAGATAGAAATTGTCACTACTTCTCAAACTCAATCCAACAGTCCAGATACTCCTGGTAATGCTTCAGCAGAGATATAAGCATGAATCTTAATGTCTGGCAACTGGTGTTACATTTGCTTTGATTCTGGCTGCTTTCAAAGTCCATTTGTAACTGACAGGTGGATTCCAGTTCCCTCACCTAAACAGGTAATGTGCCTAGTTTAACCCAAGTACTCAGTCAGTATACAGTTGCCACAACAGCAGGAGCAGTTCCAATGGTTCCATCCACATACCAATATTTAAAATGTTCCCTAAGTTTGGACGATGAACTTCAACATGCATGTCTTGAGGCCTAAATACCATAAGATGACTTCCTTGTCTTTCAGTTCATCTGTTTTCTTCTGAAACAAGGATGTTGTGGCAGCAGCTAGCAATAGCTATGCCAGCTTGTCCTTTCAGAGGAATGCCACTGTTTTTATATTGAAAAGATCAGGAGCTCTATAACAGCTGTGGGATCACAGCTAACTACTGCAGATGAGTCCACATTTTCAGGTATAAGAATAGCAGAAATGGCTAGTCCAGAAGCAAATGCAATAATATTTCCATTTCAGAAGTGACATCACCTAAGTTGTGATGCTCACACTGCCCCTCCCTGCAGGGACACCTGTGTTCCCATTCAATCAGTACAGCTTGTGCACCTTCTACAAAATTCATGTCATTTTTCCAAGAAGCTTGATTGTGTGGTGTAGATGACCTTTGAGAAGCTTGCACTTTCCCATATGCTATGGACATACTCCTGCAGCATTTTAAAGATGTGAGCAAAGCTGTGGTCTCCATGGTGCTCCCAAGGATAGAGTTAAATAATTTAAATGGTGTTGCCTTAGCTCTGCCCTAATGTACTGACTCATTGAGTTTAGTCTGTCAGACAATCTGTTATTCAACTGCTAAACAATGGAGTTAGATATGCAATCTTTAATTAATCTGATTTTAGGTTGACTGGCCAGGTCACCTTCACCTGGGACAATATCAAGGGTAGTAACAAACCTAACCCTCCAGTGACCATATCGTTTTGTTTGTTGATTTAATCACTTAAATTTTATTTTGTAGTGTAGCCTCTCCTATCCCTTTCCTCTAGACCTGGGTCCCCGTTCTGGAAGCAAGTATCATCAAATTTTTACAGAATCCTACCAGAAACATTCTTTGCATATACAAGCAAGTACACTCTTAACTCAAAAGTATATGTAGCAGTACTTTAATATTTTTTTAATCAATTTCCCCAAATGTCTGTTCTTACTATATCCCTTTGGCACCGACAGGCAATAGTCAACACGATTACAGCATGTCTTTCAAAAGTTGCATGTTAAATCAATACCCCTCCTCTGTGAAGGAGGCTTGGGCCCTGCCTGGGATTTTGGCAGTCCCTATATTATCAGGAACCCACTTACAAAACATTTCTAGGTAGATATTTAGGTGGTGATTTCCTTTGGAGACTTCAAATGTTTTATTATGGAAACTTTTCAACACACACAAAGTACAAAGAATAACATAATGAATTCCTGTGTAACAATCATCCAGTATCAAGAATCATGAACCCATATTCAGTCTTGTTTCTGCTATCCCTTACTGGATTATTTTAAAAGGAAATCCCAGATTATAATTCATAGATGAGTAAAAACATCCATTTGAGAGAGTGCAATTTACTAATATTTACCCCAAAGCTAGAACATTACTTGTGGCCGATACTATGATAACATCTTCCTTTCTCATTAGGGTCACCATCATAACCCTGTGCTGTTCAGTAGCTTTCATTGTTGAGGTTTTTTTTTTCCTAAATAGAAAAGACCCAGCAAAAGTGTTGGAAGTGATGAATGTGGTTCAGCGAACCGAGAATCAGCTCTCACAAGGGCTTGTAGGAGGCATCCTTTTGCCCATACAGTTTTGGAGGGTCCCCACCATCCCCATTCCCCAACCTAAACTGGCTGGCTATGTCAGGCCTCCTGACCTCTCATGCCTCTGCCCATGCCCTACATAGCCATATAGGAAATCTTTGGCATTTCAGATTTTTTTTTTTTTTTTTTAAATGGACTAGGGAAAACAGAGGCTGGCCCATTAGAGTCCCTGGGAACCTTTTCACTGGGGATACTGGGTTTGGGAGGGAGAGGGAAGGGTCAATAGAGATAGGCTAGAGATGAGAGAGATTTTAACATCTACCACATGCACACACACACACACACGGGCTTGAGTTACCTAGACCCTTACAGACAGACTAGAGACAGGTTAGAAAAGGTTGCTGTTCTCTAAACGTGTGGCTATAGAAGTCTATGTTCGGCTGGATGTGGATGTGGACGGGATGGGTGAGTGGCAGGCCATCCAGGCTGAACTCAAATGCTGTGACAATAGCACTAGAAGCCAGCACATACTCGCCCAATGCCTAAGCATCCATGTGGACATTTTAATAGAAGAGGGCTGTGCTCTTTTAGTGTGAGGCTTTATAACTAAGGTGCTTGTGCAATGGAGTCACTCCCTTTTATTACTGCTGGGAAGGTAAACACTAGGGTGAAAAGTGGTTCTGGCTGGAGCTCTAAAATTTCAAAAACTACATGAAGATAGAGTAACTCTTAAGAGAGATCCACCTAAAGCACGAGAAGTTATCTTAGAGGAAAGAAAGAGACATTCCTAGATTCTAGGGCACAAATAAGCGAAAGGAAAGAAAGGACTCCTTAACAGAAAGCAAAGGCCTTGCAGACTCTAGCTCCCACTGAAGAAAGCATTTCTGAAAGGAAACGTGGAGCCAGAAACAGTCTGAGAGCTAAGAACAGGAATCCAACCAATGGAGCTGGGCCTGGCAAAGCAGGTGTCCAGGGTGACATGAATGGAAGTACCTGACTCACGAAGGTCAGGAAAAGGTAGGCTGGAAAAATACACTCTCTTTTTCTTATCAAAATAGTGTTTTCCCAGGGTGACTGTAAGAATCACTATAACTCTGAAGATCTTAAACCAAAGGGAGTCTTCCAGGTATGGAAAGAGCATGGTTGAATCAAACCCAGTTAAATCTGCCACTTTTGGAAAATGTCAGATTCTTCATTAGTGCTCATTGGGGCCATATTAAATTATCCAAGTATGCGGGCCTAGGTGGCTCAAGGGCAGATTTAAGATGGAAATTAGAGCCTGCTGCTGATTCAGCGGGCAATGATGTGTCTTCAACTAGACTGTACCCTGGTGGAGATGGAGAAACCAAGCACTAACTAACCCTGGACTAAAGTAAGAAGGTCAGAAAAATATTTATTCATGGAAGACATACTAAGTATGAAATTGAATTATGAACTTGTTGACACAGAACAAACTATTCTAGCTAAAGGTATTCCAGGACCTTGGTTTCAGTATGACACCAGCTAGTTCTTCATCCTTGAAGTGTTTGAGACTTAAAAATTGCATAATTGAATAGGGTTCTTCATTGCATCATTGAAGTACCTTGTTCTTTTGAGTTTTGATAGGAGGGGTTTCCTTAGCATCACAGGTGGATGAACCTGACGTTTTTACCTACTTACT